>CM041544.1:14577000-14837000 GCA_023238725.1 Scortum barcoo | reverse complement strand
CTAGCAAACATAATCGTGAACAGCGCGCAAATGCCCATAAACCTTTAAATGTGTTGTAGCACACTTCGGCCCGACTACTGTACGGCACATTTTGTTCAGCAATTATGAATCAGCCTAATTCGATGACTGCTGAGGTGGATTTGTGCTTGAGAATTTGTTAGTGAGCTGTTATGTCACTGTGGTGTTAACTTGTTTGTTCCTGCCTGGAAGCAAATTTGGAGAGATTAACAAACAGAGACTCCTCTGACTTCAACTAAATTACACATAGGGAATGCATTTCAGATCCTCCTCGAACATGAGCAGACAAAAAGGAAAAACACTGCAGTGGATACAGAGCTCCCGTTCTCTATTAAGACCACAGTTCTGACAGCCAAGGCGAAGTCAGCTCAGTCACACAACATGATTTACACAGGAAATAGTCTTTTGACCTGAATCTTACCATAGTTTTCCAAACGTATTAACTGAGAGACTGAATACTTCAGTTTTACATTTAATCCCATCATCCAAATATGCAATGCTGCTCTTTGATAAAATTACAAATATTGCTTTTCATACCATGCAATATTATCCTTAAAGCTATTTATAATACTAGTGCACTGCCTGGTCAGAATGTGCTTGTTTGGAACTGGGATTTTTCTTGGTCTCCAGTATTGCTGCTTACTGCTTTCTTGAGACCTCCTCATCCAACTTCATCCTCGACACTGCACTTCTGTGGGATGAATCGTTTGAGATATTCAAAGGACGTACAGACAGAGATTCCTTCCACTCACCACCAGATAGAGTTTTTCTTTTCCAAACACTGCAGTCCATTTAAATTAAAGCTCAATCTAAGAGTGCTTACTTATGTACCTTACTTAAGCTAATGCTATTTCAGAGTTCGAGCTGTTGAATGTCATTGACTGACGGGCGAATTGTAAAGATTATAGGTTATGTTTGGCAAGATCAGAGAAGGGCGGAGAAAGGAGAAAATATAAACCAGAAACTGATAAAAAAAGAGGTATTACAAGATGCTGAAACCACTGAAGATATTCAAAAGGGTTTGGAAAATATTGCAGGATCTGACAGTCACGGTATTGCAAAGCTATTTCACTTGGCAAGAGTCAACTCTCTGCCAAGAATAGGCAATATACTCCTGCCATTGTGAAAACAACTGAGAATGCAACATCCAAATAGGCCACGATGGCACGGTCGCATAAAGGTTACTGCATTAATGCTGCCTGTCAGAAAGTACAGATTAAATTGCATTAACACACCATAAACGATGCAGCAGCACACAAGAGCTCTGTGCTTCCCGCTGAAATACAAAGGTGCTAGTTGAATTCAAACACTCCATCTACATTATAGCACAGCGTAAAGTGTGATGGTAGATGTAAAATGAAATCAGTCTGTCACAAAACATCTTGCTGCATTCCTGGCGTGATATATGATGCATGTTTGTTCGTACTCTATGAGAGTGTGGCCTTGTATACATGAGGCTATTTTCAACCAGAGATAGTTCCACTGAAATCTTTTCACAGTGAGGTCTATAGATTATCTGGAGAAACAGGACATTATTTCTGGAAAGACACTTCAAAAATGTGTTGTGGCGGTGGCAGAAAGGCAGACAACTCAACTCAGAACCAAAGCTATCTGCGTGACCAGATAGCACTATAGGCATAAGAGAAAATATGTTTTTTTGTGCTTCAGGTAAACTCACCATTTAATTGCAGGAGCAAAAACATGGCAGTCGGTAAGGGCTGCAAATATTATATATATGCATTTATGGATATTTATGTGCATATGCTTCTGACGACAATAAAGAATACTGCATTTTACTTTACTTTTCTGCTTCATTTCCATTGGATCAAATCCTTGATAGTGGCACAACAAAGCAAATGCTTTTGCGTAAACCATTTTCAGTAACTTATGTTGCAGCTGAGCTTTTCTCCTTCTTTTCCTGCATGTCTTTGTTTTTACACCTCAGCATTTATTGCAGTTAGCTTCTTTAAATGGTGGACTGATTGAGCTAACAGAATAAAATACTCACTTAAAGCAACAGAAGTCAGTTTCTGACTGCTAGCAGGCAGAGCATAGACTCCAAACAATAATCATTCTGGTTTGGTCCTCTGATTCTTAATCAACATATATCAATCTACAATCAATCAATCAATCAATCAATCTACGGCTTGACAAATGTTCTGCTGTCTTCCATCAGCCAGTTGTTTCATTCAGCACCTGAGTACCCCATACATTGCCTGAGCAGGTAATGTGTGCTTGGATTATGTGAGTTAGTTTGCTAGATAAGGCTGCTGTGTTGATTCTCAATGGGATCAGTAGTACCACCAACTCTTTTACAGTAAAGGGAGCAATTTGATTCAGTGTTAGTGTTAATGTCAAAAACATTGCTTCACCATCATTTCCACAACCATACTGTCATCTACTTGATTAATAATCTATTTTACAAATTGATTGGCAGCTGTATCTACATAGCATCATTACTGTTAAAGAAAGAGAAGGCAACTTTTCTCCTTTGAGAGAGAATTAATTTAAATGTGCATATATTAATATACTATAAGTGACTAATACAAACACTTATCTGTATAAAGGATTTAATGCAGAACCTATCTGAGTAACTATTGTGGTAATTTCTTCTTTAATATGGACATATTAATTGCAAATGTTTTGAGATATTTCTTAATTACTGAGACACCAACCAAAGGCGTCAAATAGCTCTGTTAATAACGGAGGGAGCAATTTCAAAATCATTATAAATCATCTAAAAATGAAATATGGTTATGCTTTAAGTGCAATTTCACTCCTCTAGTTTTCCAGCATTGTAGAGCTTATAATTCCACAGCTTATACTAAATATGAAAGCCTTGCAGCTTCCAAATATAACATTATCCCCAGCTACTTCAAAACTTTTATTATGTGTCCTATCTATATCAATCGAGGCCTCAAATATCTAAAATTTGTGTACAAACGAACAATTCATCACCTCCTCCAGAAAACTGTAAACCAAATTCAGCACTAGAGGATATTAGCACATACTGTTCATGAGCTGCTGACTCACACTTGCTGAAGCATTACTTAATGTGTTGGATTTCTGAGATGTTTGTTAGCACTCGGGACACTCACACTTTTTTTTTGCTAAATCCTCTTAGCAAGTATTCACATTAAACTATCGTGTACTATATAACAAGAAAAAAAATGTTTACAACCTCCCGTCTGATAATATTCCTCCCTGAGCTATTCCTCTGATCACTTATCTTGCCACAGCAGACTTCGAATTTCTTTTGTATTCACAGCGAGCCATTTTCCTGAGTTCCATGACAAAGAAAGGGGATTCAATCAAAAATATCTTCTGGAGGGCAAGATGGAAAACATTAGCAGAGCTAGAGAAACAACATTTACTGTGCAGCCAGACAGTGGTTCCACTCCGTGCCAGCTTAGCCATGTCGGCCCACATAACATCACTTCACATATCATCCACTGGGTCATTTAACACACAAGAGGAGACCTGGCCAGCGAGTGTTTGGACACTGGCGGATGAGTGTGTTGTCCAAACTGGCCCCAGCCATTGGGGCTTGCAATGTGATACCACGCGGTGCCATGTAGGCACTGATGCCATCCTGCATGTTTTACTGTCAAATTACAGCTCCTGCCCAAATTATCTATTGTAGCACACCAACACCTGGAGGCCTCACCCACAGAAAGGCATTAGTACCTCTCTAACTGGCAGAATGCTGCAGGAAAAATGCTGCAGCAGAAATTGTTTGTTGGACTGGCAACCACAAATTACAGAAACAATTTTTGAATGTTTCCAGAGAGAACCAAGTCACATGTCTCTTATGCTGCCTACACGTTTTATGGGATGGATTGTAGATTTTAACAATGTGCAGGTGTTCACGTCACCAAGGTGTTTGTATCTATGGTGAACTTCGGCTGATGTGAGGCATATATAGGAGCTTTTCAGAAAGTTTCCCAAACTGTAATTATGACTTGGATGTGGTTGTGAATGTTATTTACAACTGAGACATTCAGAATAAGTTGAGGGGCTCCTGTTGGTATAATTTCTGTTCCATTTCCTGCATCCAAATGTAGCATTCCTTCAGCTAAATGGAGAGTCGGGGGCATTGACTTATCTATAAACTATCAGTGTTGTCATTGATCAGAACCAACTCATAAGGATTCCTGGTGAGCTCAGAACTTAAGTCAAAACTTCATATGTGTGATCAAACATGATTTGTGTCCTTAAATCACACAGAGCAATTAATATTGTGGGTTAAACTGACAAACTATTTACAAGTTAATCTTAAGCTTCGCTCCCCCCTTTTTCTTTCATTGTCTGGTCAGACAGGTAAAGGAGAAATTTTCCCCTTTTGTCTTTTTGTCAGTCATCTTAGTCTGTTCATTACTCACGTTTCCAATTCAGTTTCTGATATAGACCTCCATTTGTTAGAAAGAGCATCATTATTTAACTGTAAATGTGTTCAAGTGATGTGTTTTTTGTGGACATGGAAATTTAAATGGAAAAGAATAAAACTGTCAAACTGCATTTGTCCCATTTCCACTGTAGCATGGTTTATCATCTTTTGTTCTGTTAAAATGAGCAAAATTACAGAAGGAAAATAATTTGCATGCTTCAAAAATTAAGTAATGGTTAGAGCAGTCATGTCAGATGCAAGTGGAGCACTTTTGTCTTGTACCAAAGCTTACACAACATCTCATGCAATAATATCCTGCTTCACCATCGCTCTCAATAATACAGGATAATGTGACAGCTGACCGAACACTTCAGAAATCCAAAAACAAACATGATTATTCAGCACCATGCGCCGATCCATACATGCTGTTTGCGGTTACTGGTAATTATGTGGAAAGTTAGTGTGTGCTTCTAATGACATACTTTTCACTTCCCTGCCTTTCAGCACTGACCTTTAGCTGATATTTGAGATGTGTGCAATGAGTGTGACTTGGCATCTGTTAGACAGTCAAGTAATGCCCGCCTACTTAGCAGAGACAAGTGAAAGGTCAGAGCGCTCCTGGTGCTCGGAGGTTCAAGGCTCAGGGCAGCAGATTCAAACCTGCGGCTAAAAAGAATCAATCATGCCCTTCACAAGTGAAAGTGCTCGTCACCTTATAGCTGTGATTCAGGGAATGAAGGAAGGAAGGAGGGATAACAGGGTAAAGTGATAGATAGATGGATAGGTAGACAGAAATAGAGAGGGTGTCTTTCTTAAATGCAGGGTTGCAGTGAGGCATGATGACAGTGTGTGGAAGAGCACACTGTAGGGTCTATAGCTAACCCTTTAAATGCCTGCTAATGAGCATGGATGAGTAGGCTGTGAGCACCTCCATCACTTGTGTACACGTCTAACAGCACAACAGTCGCAAGATGGCTGCCAATAAAAGAGCTGTATGAGATGAAAGCATGTCATCTGCCTAATTATGTAAGAATCAAGGCCTTATCTGAATTGGAAATGTATGTATGTGGATGGATTTAATTTCTCTTACAAGTTAAATGCTTTTTTTCCCTCCAGATGTAAGAGACATTTGATGGAGGGCACAGAGGTGAGTTCTTGTCTTCCTTTTAATTCCACATTTTCTGCCTTTAGTTTGACGAGTAATTTATTGCCTTCTGATTAGTGGCTAGTAGTTGTGTAGTCCAGTGTGGCTGATATTTCAAGCGACAAGACGTCTATGTACTTCAGGTACTGAGCAGCCAATTGCAAGTCACACCGCTGAGAACATTAAATCAATGGTCACACTGTGGGTCAGACATCGGTAGAAAATTTACACAGGCAGTCTCTATGGTCTGTAAATGTTGAGAAACTGCAGAAAAGAGACGTGCTGTTCCACCATTTGAGCTATGACCACTGACATTCACATCAATGGCCAGAGTTACAATGTATAATGGAGAAATAGGAAAAAGCTATGTGTCAAGCCTAAGAAAAGTCTCTACTCCATACAAAAGGCACATTTAGTATATGCTGGAACCAAGAAAATGTGTTTGTCATTTTTTATTTGAATGTGCATGTATGCAACAAGCAGAAAACACAATGCCTACATAGTCATTTTAGCGCACTGTCACTAATTGTGTAATTAGTGGGGTGGCAAACACAAGTAGTGACAGCATGTTGTTGATTGTAGTAATACTCTGTGTTGACACTGCTAACAATATAACTAAGAGCATCACTCAGTAATGGCCTGTAGTGCTCTTCTCAGGATTGCCAGACTTGCATATTAATGCGACAGGTATGGCACAAACATCTGCCGTTTGAGACTACAGTGGAATGCTGCAAAGAGAATAAATGATGGCGTGACATTTCACTCCCAAATGCTATTCTTTTCAATCACTGAAAAGACAAAATCCTGAAATAGGCTGCAGAAGCTTAGATCAAAATCTGTTAAGTTTAGTCGGATACACATACACAGAAACACCTACCTCATATGAAGATCAAAATATAGCATTGAAAAACACAGGTGTAAATATGTTAAAATTGAGATGTACCATTTGGGCTAAAAGCAGTGGACATCCTGTAATAAATGACTAATAACCATTCAAGTGACGATAATAAGAAAGAACACAAGTGTGAGCATTATGCACACAGGATCCCACACGCGCACCCAGAAAGAGATTCACCCCCTTGCTGAGGAGAAAATGAAGGGTTGTACAGTGAGGAGAGAAGCAAAGGGAAGACAAAGTGAGAGGGAAACTGACAGAGAAAGATATAAGCTGAGAGGAAAAACTCTGGGGATGCGGAGGCTCGGGGGGGGCAGAAAGGAGGAGGAGAGCAAAATGACATACTCAGAAGCAGTGAGGCAAAAGTCTCATGTGATTTAGAGTAGATTTAGAAGGGGAAGTGCTGTGGGGGAGATAAGCAGCATGAAAAAAAAAACGCTCAGACCGCAGGTTTGCAACGTCGTGCACAGAGAAGTAGCCTCAGTACAAAAAGGGGGATTCACATAGCGGGACCGCGTTAGATAGTGGCTTACCCCTCCTCATCTCAAGTCACATACACAGGGGAAAATAAATATTCATTCCCCTCCCATGTGCGCAGTGCTAAAGACTTCCCCAAAGGGTTGCGTTCGTGAGTTCCATGTAAAAGAGCCATTCACAGAGGTTTAATGATAAGGCTCCAAAAAATTGTTTTTTTTTTTTCCCTAAACAAGTCTGTCGAAAACGAAATGTCTTTCGTTGTGCACATTAGTTATAATTTATTCGCACATTTAAAATGAAATAAAAAAGGCATTATAAGAGTCATTAAATAATTACAAAATTAGTTTAATTTGCATGAAGTGATTTTGGGCTATCAGTTCCTTGGACAGCATGAATAATCATATTTAAATGATTGCGATTCATACATTTATACAACCTCATTCGCAACTCAAGGGCTCCTGATTCAACTCTGCACAGCCAAGGCCAGTCCATTTGTATAGCACCTTTCAACAACGAGGTAAGTTCAAAGTGCTTAAGATAAGACAGAACGGTATTAAGAAATGATATAAAATAAACACAAGCAGCAAAAAAAGGCAATGTAAAAAGACAAACATAAATAAAATTGTCTCACCCGGTGATATTGTAAAATGTTGAAGAGGCTTGAGAAAGAGGCTTTAGAAACTCAGTTTTGTACACTCCAATGTGTAGTTCTCAATCAACACAAAGTAGTCGTTGTCCTTCAAATTGGATTCAAACCAGTTTAGCACTGGGCTGAAACATGTTGTGGTCGACTGCACTGAATGATCAAATTATGATCAAATTATACCATTATTCAAAATTTTCAACAGTCTTAGTTTAAGTGGATGCCATTTAATTCATCAATAAAAGCAATCACTATGCTCTGGTGTGGTTGAAATCCTGACTAGAAAACATCTTTTCAATGACTTTACTTTAAAATGGGCAGTTTGATACGGCCCGGTGCTTGTTAATTAGTGTGCTGTCTATTCTTCGAGACCTGTGGGGAAAAACCCTGAGAGTAGAGAGGTTCTGACTATGTGGAGAAAATCTAATCCATGCGGTTAAAAATCATTTTTCAAAAAGTCTGTAGAAAGAATATCAAGGCAGCAGGAGGGGGATTTCAGGTATTTCGCGACGTCTTTTAAAGTTTTATCTCTGATACGATCAAACTGCGTAATGCTAATTGAGTTTGTTTTAAGAAGAAAATACAGACCTTGTACAGTCCCTCATGTGGAGGAACTTTACAGCTTGTGTAATTTTTGTAATTTGTTAGTTAAGACAGACAATTCATGGCATGACACTGGATAAAAAATTCAGGGGCGACTGACACAGGAGGGTCTGTCAGCCTGTAAACAGTAGAAAATAAGGCACTTGCATTGTTCTTGTTTTTAGAAATGATGGCAGAGAACAACCTTGCATTTCTCTGTTCAAAATTATAAATGTAAAATACTTTAAGCTACCAAGCTGGCGCTGTGGTTGGCTGCCTCAGGATGTTGATGAATTGGTCTTGTTGGACTTTTTACAATGCAAATATTCTTTATTCTTAAACTAACCTAAATACTGTGAACTTTTGAACATTTCTGCTACGGTTTTCTCATTTTTAAATAGAAGCCATATTGAACAGTGTTTATATACTTATTACTTGTTTTTATTTTTCAATATTCTATTGTATACTTTATATTAAATTAATTCTTCTGGTTTGCAGTACTTTTCTTATTTTCTTTTCTTACCTTTTCTTATATTTTCTACTGACTATGTTTATTGTTATGCATCAAAAAACAGATCAATTCCATTTGACAATAAATCTGATTCTGATTATTACTATTTAACAGTGTGGCATTTCTCCATGGTGTTGTTTTCTTACCAGAAACTACATTTACCATAGTGAGGGCAATGTCATCAATAACGTTTGGAATTTTAGAACTGAAACTTTTTCCAGTGTCATTAACTGAGACTCAGTCTTGCTAATACTGCCACAAAATGGAACAGGAATATGAAATGCCTGAAAAGTGCAAGGACAAGAAGAATACAAACATATTTACTAGTTTAAGAGAGAAAAAAAGTAATGAGGTAAAAAGAAAAAGCCCTGGAAAAGAAAACAATATTATCAATCATAACAAAGAAAATGATGATGATGACGATGATGATGACACATCCATACTTTGCAAAGTTTGCGGCAGATGATGCAGCTCTCAAGATGAAACTACCAGAAAATCTCCCCCAATAAACTGTAGGCACAAGGGGATTATAGAACCAATCACTTATGACCTGGTCAAACATATGGCTCAGATCAACAGAGTCGATTGGAACAGATTGGAGTTGAGTTGTTGTTACGACTCTGTGGTTATTTGGGAGGCTGCAGTGTGCGCAGGTGATGTTACTGTATTGCTGTAAAAATGGTGGTAGACAAATAATAAGATAAGAAAATTGTGAGACATACTGTGAATACTAAGTAAAGTTATAGAGTTTTTCGATATAGAGTTCTGTCTAGATATAGAATCATTCAGCCCTAGGGGCAGAAGGACTTTAAAACAAACTCAAAGAAGCCCCCTATAGTAGCCATAATATACCACTGACTTAACAAACTGTGATAGCAAGGGACATACAGTACACATCCAGCACATACAGTCCGATATTCAATATTCTCTTTTTGGCCCCACCAGCTTCTGTCTTATTTGTTTTTACTCTATTCACCATGTAGCGTTCACCTCATGCTGGGCAGGCAGTGCACACTCATCTTGACTGCCTGCAGTATGATATGGGGGGGTTGATGAGGGCGGTTAGAGTCATATAGTTTACTTGTGGTCAGAGAACTAAAACAGTGAGCTTAAAGCTGTTTAAACCTGCAGAGCTGAGATTCTCTGTGGGTTCAACTGTATAAGCAAAGTTTTTACATAGCACTGAGTCATTTGCTTTGGTATTAATACCAACAATATTACTTAATGCAGGTTTAAATTAATTACAGGGTGGTCATAACATAATTATGAAATTCTAAAAATAACAGTTGTATTCCTACAAAAACAACACAAGGTGTTTTGCTCAAACCTTCTGAAAAGTGAATGCAACATGCTGCTACAGTAGGAACCACGGTATAAGCCATTTATTTTAGCCAACAATGACTGGGAGCCCCTCATTTCCCTCTGACAGATGGAGGGGACCAACCATAAAGCAGGAGCAGAAATCATTAAGTCAGCCAAAGCCCTGCAGAGTTGTTTTAATTGTGTGCTCTGGAGCTGTAGGCATAGCTTACCTGATTGCCGCTATAACTAACTGCCTTCACAGAGACAGACGAGATCTTCTGTGGACGTTTAGAGGGTGATTTGTGTTCAGAAGGTTCCTCGGGGAGAGGACGACGGGGAGAGATAGAGAGGCACGCAATGATGAGACAGTTCATCGCAAAGCGAGCAGATTGGATGCTCTCCGCTGGAGAGAACCTCGTCCAGCAGGAGAGTCTCAAGCACCTGGCTAATGCCTTCATGACTCACAATTTACAGCAGGCCTGCCACTGGGTATGGTTAGCATTCTCAATGTGACACCCCACAGAGGCCCGTGCCCATGGTCTCGACCTTCCATGTGTGTGTCAGACAGAACACTTACTCATAGTGTTAATCAATGGCCTTTCGACAGCTACGCCGCTGTGCCTGTGTATCAATCATCGAATACAGCTGAGCAGTGGAAGAACGTGAGCACACACATAAAGTGCTGGATTACAAAGGACGTATTCAATGCGCACACACTCATTTGTATGAGGAAATAC
This sequence comes from Scortum barcoo, assembly GCA_023238725.1. NCBI lineage: Eukaryota > Metazoa > Chordata > Actinopteri > Centrarchiformes > Terapontidae > Scortum > Scortum barcoo. Next base: position 14,826,304 of record CM041544.1, on the reverse strand, counting down.
ACAAGCACCCACACACAGAGACACACACACAACCTGGCACATTCACAAAAGGCAGTGAGATGGGCAGAGAGACATACCTGCGCACAAACAAAGACACACAGACCTCAAATGATGTGTTGACAGGTTGGGCAGGACTTACATTCCCTGTCTTATGCATAAAGGCATATCAAATTCCGTTACAGAGGATAGTCTGCCAAGTCTCCCTACTCTGACTGACATACAGGCTAGTAAATCAATCCACTTAAAACAAGCTTTACTTTAAGCTCCCAGAAACTCCATTGTGCCAGGAAACTTTGCCATCAGACCTTAAAGCTTCACAGTCTGGCTAGGATCTCCTGAACACTGCAGACAGGCAGTGACTGTAGCACAACATAATAGACAGCAACTGTTAATGCTACTACTCACTCATCATGGAAGATTTTTCAAAACAGTCTGAGCTGGAGTGTTAATAATCCATGTTTATTTTGAATTATAAATGACTTCTTGGCCTCCTCCTGAGTCACAGTAACATCAGGAAGACAAACTCCACCCAGTACAGCCCGGTACAGCCGTATATCGCAGGCAGTCATCTCAGAGTAGTATAGATTATGTTCCCTCATTCTGCATCTCTCTCTGCCAGTTTAACAGTCTAAACACTTAATCTTGTCAAAAGAGACTCTTAATAAACTCAGAGGGAAACTCTGCTTTGCCCCCAGAGAGAAACAAATGTGGTTTACAGCAGTGATGATCTGCAGCATCTAACCTAAAGCTCTAATGCATATTTATACTCAAACCTCATAAATCAGTCATGCACGGAGAAGAGAGCGTGACAAAGACGGAGACACAGAATCCAAACTCTGGCCAGCGAGTGCTGACAACAAGAGCCCAAAAACTCACAGATAGCTATCTTCATTACAAAATAACAAATGTGTGAGGAGCTGTGACTTCACGGCCATTTGTGGCAGCTCAAGGTAGAATATATAATTTACCACGTGATTTAATATTAATCAAAGTATTACAGAAGCTGAATGAAAGATGTGACAAGTGTCAAGTGTGTCAAGGTGTTCTTAAGATACCTTGTCCACTTCCACCAGCCTGCAGCCTCTTTCTGTCTGGCGCCTAAGCTACTCTTTGATGTGTGAATTTACAGGCAGAGGCAGCGGCATCAACAGTTGTGTCAGGGAGACTCACTTGTACTCCTCCTGGGTGAAGATTGGGATGCGGGAAGGCTGAAGGATGGTGATCTCCACTAACGTGCTGTTAGACTTCACTGGCTCCCCATCATCGTAGGCTATCACAAACAACTGCAGTGGGCAAGAGAACACACATAAGCAACAATGACATGCAAATCCAAGCACAAAAGCATGACTTTTTTTTTTAATCATTATTTTTAACCATGCTACTACTCACTACACAAATAATTCCTTCTTTCAGGTTGCCAGGCATTTTTTTGTAGACATGTTCGGCATCCTAATAAAGACAGACTGGCAAAATAGGATCTGGCAAGCAGCCTGCAAAGCTCCCAGAGAGCGAGTATGAATGTATTGATCTGCATTCAGAGACTGTGGAGAATGGGGCCTGGGGGAAGCAGGGGGAGTGGGGCGGCAGAGAGGGAGAGACAGGCAGAAAGAGAATAAACAGAGACATGTTTAAAGAAAGAGAAAAAGGAAAACACAGGATGTAAAAAGAGACAGAGGACGGAGATAGACAGACAACGTAGGAGTGTAGGCAACCCATTAGGACATAATACCCCGCAGCAGCTGGTCCACTGTTCACAGCTACAGAAGTGCCAATGTTAGGTCACTTTAAGTTGTTAAAAAAAAACAAAAAAAAACACTTCATGTGTGCACTTGGGAGGGAATTTGTTTAATCAATGAGAAAACTCAATATCACTGGTCACAGACACAAGAGGGGCAATGACAAGATCACTGAGACAATTCTGGAAACAAAGTAATATAACTGTTATAAAACCTGAATATTTAAGTCAATATGCAAACATCTGACCTGCTGATCTTTACTGCAGCTTATATCACACCAGAACAGACAAGGCAAAGCAGTAAACGTTGACTATGACAAGAAGATAGACGCAGAGTAAAATACCAGTGATGACTGCATTTGTGATATAGGGTGAGATCTTACTGATGATTATGGCACCATCATCACCGTTGTCATTATTAACTCAACATGTCAAATGTTGGAAGCTATTTAAAAAAAAAGTTGTTTTTAAAAACTTGTGGCTCTATTTGACACTTTCCCTAAAAAAGGGTTGGCTTTTTATTAAAATGCAGCAAGTCTTACTTAATCAGGGAGAGCACTGAAGTCATGATTGCATCAGCTGTGCCATTAATGCTTTGCAATCACTGGCTCATTCACAGCTGTGTGGCGGCTAGCGACTGACTACTAATGTCCAATAATAATTAAGAGCAGGTGTAGAGCGCGGCCACAGACAGCTGACACTTCTCACTATCGCTCTGTTGACATGCTGACGGATGCCACAGCTCCCTCCATCACCACCCAGACCTCTGTCAATTTAACTAAGATCGTTGTTCATGTATGTGTTTATAGTCCCTGTCAGTCAGAGGTCTTTCTTTACCCTAGTTATTTGCCTCTCAGAGTCTCTCAAAAGCTTCAAATATGGATGAATTGCATATCCAATTTCAGCATATTTTTTTCAGAATAACCAGGTCTATTTCAAAATGGAGAAATATGTGGATTATATATACATGTGAAGTTCGCAGTTTGACTGGAGAAAAATGGTACAAAATGCATTTTACTGGAATTGTCAAGACGTAAAATGAAGATGATTTCATGCGGTCAGAGATCACCACATAGGATGTTAACCGATGAATAAAAAAAATTTAACTATTTACTGAATTCTTTACAGCTTATTTTCCCATGAGGCAGAATGGGACCAAAAGCGATGCTCAAATGTTGTTTGGATCGCTATAATGACAACATACAAAGAGAGTTTACAACCAAATATGATAGGTCTTTTTGTTCATGAGGACCAGGGCTATTGATATGTTGACTGACAGGGAGACAGACCAATCACTGAGTGCGTGCCTCACTTACACAGTGGGCGGGATGGTGGCATGCTACTGGGACTGATAGGGTTGAGGAGGGATTAGCTCGGATTCCCTGAGAGCTCCCTTAAAGAGCAGACCCTTCTCCTCCATATCTAACAACGTAAGTATTCAATACAAATGGGAAATTCCTGGAAACACTCTAAGCATCTCTGACTGAACAACAGAATAATGCTAATATCTTGACGGCAACGCACTGATATTACAAGAAGCAGAAACTTATCACTGCAATCGCAGCCACTCACCTTAAAGGTGGCGCTGGGCTCTTCATTGAGGTTGACCTTAGTGATGACTCTTCCAGTTTCCTCCTCTACATCAAAGATGCGCCCACTGTACGGTGACCTGTCCAGGTCCACTCTGTAGCGGACAAAACTGGCCGGAGTACCCTGAGGGAAGGAGAAAGAAGCAGACGAACCACATAAATCACTACAACAATCCACTTATCTGGACACCATCCTTTCACCTTTTCAAATGAAGTCATGAAAAAGGGAAAGAGGGTGTGTCAAAGTAATCAGGTAATGTAAAATGTATTCAAGGGTACAGCGCTGTCATTTGCTTGGGAATACAACTCTATCATGGTTGCATGTCATTGTTTCATAATGTGACAGAGCTGAAGTGGTTTAAGTAAGAACGGGTTGCTCTTCTCTCGGCGCAACCTGAAAGATTACCCTAATGTCTCACTCTTCTCTCCCTTCATCAGACAGCCTAATATAAACTCACTGTTATTCATTGATTCAGATGTCCCTTTCATTTGGAATGAAAAAAACTTCTCCATTAAACTTGACCCTCTAGTCTCCAGAGTAACGCACTTAGATTCATTAGTGAGAGCCTGGACTTTAATATGACCCTTTGATTAAGATTAATCATGGTTCCTGATTACTAATCATCTCTATAGCTTATCTTATTTCAGTTTCATCCCTTTGGACCTCAAATTCAGTTTGATTTTTAATAAGCTTTCTGAAGCTCTGCTCCCTCGCCTGAACTGATTTTGCTCCCGAGGGGACGGGGTAGAAACCTGGGGCTAGGGAGAGGTAAATCCTATAGTAGCAGTGGATCCCTCGGGAGGCTTACTCACGCAAATGTGTCTCTAAGAGGTTACAAAAGCCAGCTGCTAAGGGGATTCTCAGAAAGAGGGCCTCATCTCTAAAAGCTCTTCAACTTGTTTTCTAACATGTAATAGAAAATATGTCGGGCCAGGACCATTAATAAAAAAACACCACCCTCAGAAGAATCTAATACAGGAGTTTTGGTAGACTGCTTGTCAAAAACAAAAAGGCAAAAACATACAGTGCAGTCAACTTAGCCTTTGTCATCAGCCAGCCCCTAGAGATTGTTCTTCCCACTTGTATAATTAGTTTGTCTTTTGAAACCCATGTGTCTAACTTGGACAAAAGCAAAACCAATAAAGAAAATGTTCGGTGAAATCACAAGACAATCTGCCCCAATAACACAATACTTGTATCTTCCTGAGCGCGCTGCACGGTTTCAAACTAATTGGTGTTTCCAGATTTGGTGAAGCACATATTCTGGCAACAACTCACAGTGGCTCAGAGATGAAGTTTGAAAATGAGTCAAGCACTGAATATGCTTGTGAAAGTTACAATATTATCTCAGTCTGACTGCGTCTACAGAAAGTTTCAGCTGTGCACCACTGTTTCTTGTCTGGCAATCGACTGGCAGAGTATGAATGTTTTATGTTCACTGCTGGGGTGAACTCACTGTGTCATTAACATTGCAGATGAGCAACAAAAACTATACACGTTCCGCACCTTCGTACTTTGGCATCAAAATAATTATTTCTTGTTGCAACCAAAGACAGATTATTTTAAAGGAGGATGATTTTCAAGTGTAGTCTCTGTTTTACTTGTACTTTATAAGAATACCATTCTCTTTGGTATAAAATAGCCAATTCATGAATTAAAGAATAAGCTCAGAAGCACTGAATGATGCTTTAGAGATGCCCAGCACAACAGCAAGAGTGTGAAACAGTAAAGCCGACACGTTAATGCGACTAAATTTGGTAGAGTTAAAATGATTATTTGATTTTTTCTGAAAATGACTCAAACACTGCTAAAGAAATGGGAATCTTTTTCTTCGAAGAAGAATGAAAAGAAACTTTTGATTAAGTCACAATCTTCTGCTGAAGAAAAAAACTTCATATTGGAACATTTGTCTCCATGGTGATCTCCTCTCTTATTCAGGGTGATATTAACATTGACGTTACTGGGTTGACTAGCACTGCCAAAAATATAGTCACTTTTTAAAAACCATTAGTATCACTTCTCCCAAGTTACACCTGGATACATATCATGCCTTCTTTCCAAAATAAAAAATAAAAATAAAAATAAAAATAAAAGAATCGGAGCAGGAACAGTCTAGACCATTTTAACCCTCATATAATACATAATATACATAGCTCATGTTTGTCGTATCAAGACTACAAACCAGAGTGAGTGTCTTCCTCTGTCTTTCTTGGTATGTGCAGGTTTTTATGAGCCTGTGTAATACAGAGAGAAAATGTGTATGTGCACACATTTATGTGTGTGTTGAGCAAGCGCTAGACTAAGCCCTGTTCCACCAGAGGTGTCTATGACAGGCATCCTGTCAATAAAATGCTTTGAGCTCCCAAATCCAGGTCAATAAGAGACTGGGTTAGTCGGCTCCTGTTAGGAAATCTAATCCCTCTGTCTGTCAAACTACTTTGCAGAGTCACTCCCATCTCTTCACTCTCTGACACGGTACTCATGGTAACGCAATGATCACTTCCTACCCATTATTTGTGTGTCAGCACAGCAGGATATATTATTACTGTACAAAATGTCTCTGTAATGATAGTTGAGGTAAACTCCTGTATAAGGAGAAAAAGGCAGATTAGAAGGATGTTTGTAGAGCTGCACAGACAGCTTGGTGGAGAAGGGGAGTGGGTGGGCAGGAAAAGCAGGAGGAGGGAGACTCTCCCTCTGAGAGTGGAAGTGAGATGTACAGCAGTCACTGTGGCACTGTTCTACCACCCACAGCTGAGACTGACAGGCATCCATATCCCTCAGCGTTTATGTGCTACAGAGAGTACACAATCTGACCAAGCCCCGGTGAGACCCCACCAGCAGGAGGGCCACTAATAACAAGAATAGAGTCCAGCCACACAGGACTTTTCTGAAAACACATTCAGAGTCAAAAGTATTAGGGCAAGGCAGGGAGCTGACCGGGGGATTCCTATTCCCCTTTTATTTCCTCAAGTAAAAAAAAAGAAAAAAAAAGACGTGTTATAACAGAAAAAGCTGTTTTGGTGAAGTCTCCATAAAGACCAAAAAACCCCAAAACTTTTTAGCCCAACTGAAAAGAGAAGAAGTGAACAAGACTGCTGACTCACCAAGCACAATAAAATATTAAGGTGGTGGCAATGGCAATAAAAGTAAATTCAACTGAGGTGAATGACGTGAAACCAAATACTCTCAGGGCCCGTACTTTGCTAAATATACACATTATGCTACTGACAGGGCAAGGCAAAGTACTAAAAAAAAGTCATGTGATGCATCCCCACCCCTCTCATAAAGATTTTTTTTCCATTGCTCCTGTGTTGCCTCCTCTTAGTCATACAATTTCTAGTCTCAACTCTGTGTCACAATTTCTTTTCTGCATTGTGTAATTTTGTTCCTTGGTTTGCAGATCCCACTCCACATCACCCCTAAAAAAAGAAAGAAAGAAAGAAAAAAAAACCCTTCATAGCTCCAGTCCCAGGAGAACCTGCTCAGATATAGTGAGGTAAAGGAGTGTGAGGAAACATGCCGCTGTCTGAGGCAACTGCTAGATGACTCATAAAAGTGGAGACGCAAAACAAGTCCCTCCTTACAATGAAATACACAAAGCACTGTAGCTCTAATGAGAGCACCCGAGTCTTGAAAACATCTTTAAAATGCATTGTGTCAAATGCTATGGCTGAAGCTGGCTGATGTTCTGAGAGCAACATGTAGCGAGGAGGTGAAAATCACCAAGCAAGGCTTTTAGCTCCACTAACTTTATCAAAAACACTGCATGCTTCATGTGCTCTGAAATGTAACCACCAATGTTGCAAACATTGCATATTTTAAATACAAATCAGAAGTGTGACGGATGTGATCTTTTTATACTCACTGGAGGATCTTGGTCTTTGGCAAACACAGTCGTGATGACTGTTCCTTTCTCTGCATTGGGTGCCACCAAGCCCTTATAAAGGTCTTGGCTAAAGATGGGGGAGAAGTCATTCATGTCCTAAAAAGAAAAAAAAAGAGAATCCATAAATGTATTAGTAATGTGTTGGGGATATTTGTAAGCGCGGCACCTGGACATTGCAGTTATATAAAACTGTAATAAAACTAAAACTGTAATAAAACTGTATAAAAATGTTCAGTTCCACTCTTGCCACTTTGCAGTTTATAGAGAGGTGGCAGGAACGGATTTGGTGACAGACATGATTTGGCACTGAAAGAGTCAAAAAAGGGCATGTTGAAAGAATAATGTTGTAGCGGTGCAGATTTCACAGCTGCTCAGTGAACACTTAAAGCAAGTTATCGTGGATTCCCACTGCGGTAATTCACCACTTCACTTCACCAAGAACTGCACATCTGAGCTGAAATTCATCACATCTAGTAATATTCATATACTGTAAGCACACAATTACAGATGAAAAATCCCAGTGTTTTAAAATGGTACAATTAGCAACTGAAAGTCTGAAAATGCAAAGTAATGTGACAAGCTGATTACATCTAAAAATTGAGTTGTATGAATTAAACCAAATCAACATTTTAATTTTTTTAATGTATGGTAATTAATCACAACATTTAATTGAACTGTGACAAAAGTACAATACTGCCGCGGCTGGGCAATTAAATGTTTCATAATACTTTTTTTTTCTTATGTTTTTCTTGTGTTTGGTTTATTTTCACTGATAACGATACCCTCTCTGGAGAAAATGACTCAAGGTAGGCGGATGACTTTAACGTCACTGCCAAACGTGATGACAGAAGTAAAAGCAACTTTCTCTTCATTCTGTTAAACTGTTGAAGGCTTACAGACATCACACATTCAATAAAAGTTTCTCTCAAGACATCTCTCAACAAACTTTTATATAATTGAGCCTGAATCTGAATCACTCTTATGGTGCATTTATGTCAGGTTAAGATGGCATCCATGAAAGAGGTTTTCTGACTTGAACGTAGAGTTTGATGTCAAAGTGATTTCAGGGTGATTTTACTTGCTGAGTTTCATTATTATGCTGGTGTTTAACTATGAGAACGGCTCGTTTCTTGAACCAAACAATACGTGCACAGACATGAAAACAACCAAACAACAAAGATACATTGTGAACGCTGCCTTCTTATCCCATTTTTCCCCTACACGAATCACCCTTTAGGCGATGGAAACGGCTTTGTTGGGACTCAGTGATGTACTACTCCCCAGAACACATGTTGGAACTTAACATCACCACTGGTTTTAATCACCTTATTCCTGTAAATAATGCACAATAGAGTGCTACCATTTTATTGGTCTGAAATAAAATCTTGTTAACTGTGCAGCCCTTGCTTTGCTTTTATTAGACTGAAAACTCAGTAAGCCATTCACAAATCTCTCAGGAGTTGGTTAGCTTTGTGGTATAACTGCTGGGGCATGATCTTCCTTTCTCTTGACTTTTCTCTTTACATTGCACTGTTTTGACTGAGCCATGGGCAACAGTATGTGTTCTATAAACTCAGTGGTGGAGGGCAGCCACTCTTTGATCTATACACAGGTTTAGTGTTTCCTAGCAGAAAATCCATGATCCAGTTCTTACTTTGAACAACAAAGCCTGATCCATGTGCTGCAAGTGTTCACAAGACGCATGCACTGACACACTCGTGTTTGCTTGAAACATGCATGCGTTACGCGTGCGCGTACATGTGCTGCCATGTCTCCGTACAAGAGCACACGCCCGCTGACAAACGCGCGCATGGTGTCTGTCTAACATTCGTGAAGTACAAGAATAGAGGAAAAAAGTTGGGAGACTCATTCGGAAACAACGAGACACGCAGGACACTCGATCCATCACTGCAAGGCATCTGACGAAAGAGACAACAACAAAACAATACAAGGGGAAATCAAACACAAGCGACTTCAAATAACCCTCTGGAGGTGTTATATGGGGAAGGAAGTGGAATCAGTGGAATCTCTAGTCCCTGAGAAGCCTGTGTGAATCCATTATGCTCATTCTAATTCATGTCTGCCATTTCAAATAGCAGACATTGGTTTGATATCAGTGGCTGTGTGACGCCTTATCCTATCAAACACAGTTCCTAGGTGACAGCACGAACGCTGCAACAAAGCTCGTCCTTATCAGGAGGACAAACTCACTCTACAGGTTGGCAGGCCATGCGGCGTGCCCGCTTGAATAAGCTTAAGCCCTTCCTCCCATTCAGTGTAATATGGAGAGCTTAATTCTGCAGACTTTGAGACAGTCACCACCAGTGGACTTAATTCATACACAGAGATAAATGTGAATGTGCACACTTTGAAGAGCAGAATTACTCACAGAGCAAAAAAACACATGCCCATTAACACACACAAGTGTGCACAGGAACACACATGAATGGTATCACAACACGAGGCGTCTAATCCTTTCGTCGGGATTCAGCTGTTAATCTCTTGAAAGGTTGTAAAGGGAATACAAGCTCCTGAAAAAAAGCTGACATAATTGCTGTCACAAAGCTAATGAGTCATTCAGATCTGGAATAGCACTGTGTGCAAGGCAGAAACACCTATCCATCAAATCCTCTTTGTCCCGACGACGCTATGAGGACAAGCAGGTCGGGAGGCCAAAATGTTTTAAAAAGGAAATGCATTCAGCTTTTCTCACTGAATGGCAGAACACAGAATTTCACCTCACAAAAGGAGCACAGGAGCAATAGTGTACAATATGTCTCCTATCCCCTTTCTGGGCTGTGGCTTATGGGAGCCATTACCACAGTAAAACTCTGCTAATGACTCCCTTCATATTCACTGCCAGTGCTGCAGCTCCTGGGGGACAATGAGGATAGATGGAGGGAGAATGGACCACTGAGAGGTTGCGGTTGGACTGACTTTCTGGGGGCTCTTACCGTGATGCGGACCGTGACGGTAGCTTGCCCCGGAGGCATAACCCCTCCTTGGTCGACAGCTTCCACCTGGAAAGTGTAAGAGGCCCCCATGCCCATAGCTGCCAGGTCCTCAAAGTCCAGGGTCTGTAGCACAGCTAACTCCCCCGTGACGGGGTTCAGAGAGAACAGCTGTCTGGCCGATTCAGTCTTGATCCGATACGTGACATTGGAGACGAGATCTGAGTCCACCGCCTGTGAGATGGAAAAGGAGAGGTGTGATTAAGGAAAACAATAACAGTCCATTAAAAACATCATAAGACACGTGCAGAGAAAAAGTGGGGTGATGGAAGAAGAAAGAAGAAATGCCCCAAAGTATATTTTTAAAATTATACATATAGGCAGACATATAAGGACTGTGGCTGTGGACAATGAATATTAATGTTTCTATTTGAATTCTGAGTCTTAATGCTGCAGGGGTTACCTACATCAATCATTAATAGGTTCTGATTAAATCAAACCACTAAGGAGAGCTTAAGTTGGCCCTCATTGCATAAAATCACAACTCTCAAAGTAGATATAATATGCAAAGTCTAGAACAAAAGGAGATGATACAGATACAATATATGGATGCTAAAACACACACACACACACACACACACACACACACACACACACACACTACACACTTTATTTATACACAAAAAAAAAAAAAAAAAAAAAAGATCCCTCCTTGAACCGCCATACCTTACTGTGGTGGAGGGGGTTTGTGTGCCCGAATGATCCTAGGAGCTATGTTGTCGGGGGCATTACGCCCCTGGTAGGGTCTCCCATGGCAAACAGGTCCTAGGTGACGGGCCAGACTAAGAGCGGTTCACAAGCCCATCATGAAAGAAGAAGAATATCAAGGACCGTTAAATTCGTCGCCCGGATTGGCGTTACACGGGGCCCCACCCTGGAGCCAGGCCTGGGGTTGGGGCTCGCAGTAGGAGCGCCTAGGTGGCGAGGTCCTGGTTGCCCACGGGACCCGGCCGGGCTCAGCCCGAAATGGCGACGTGGGCCCGCCTTCCAGTAGGCTCACCACCCGCAGCAGGAAGGTCCATGAGGGGCCGGTGCAATGTGGTTTGGGTAGCAGTCGTGGCAGGGGGCCTCGACGACCCAATCCCTGGACCAAAACTCTGGCAATAGGGACATGGAATGTCACCTCGCTGGGGGGGAAGGAGCCTGAGCTCGTGCGGGAGGTTGAGAGGTACCGGCTAGAGATAGTCGGGCTCACCTCCACGCATAGCTTGGGCTCTGGAACCCAGCTCCTTGAGAGGGGCTGGACCCTCCACTACTCTGGAGTTGCCCAGGGTGAGCGGCGGCGAGGCTGGTGTGGGCTTGCTTATAGCTCCCCAGCTCAGCCGCCATGTGTTGGAGTTCACCCCGGTGAATGCGAGAGGGTCGCTTCCCTGCCTTCCTTCGGGTTGGGGATAGGTCTCTTGCTGTTGTTTGTGCCTACGGGCCGAACAGCAGTACAGAGTACCTGGCCTTCTTGGAGTCCCTGGGAGGGGTACTTGATAGTGCTCCGGCTGGGGACTCCATTGTTCTACTGGGGGACTTCAACGCTCATGTGGGTAGCGACAGTGATACCTGGAGGGGCGTGATCGGGAGGAACGGCCTCCCCGATCTGAACCCGAGCGGTGTTCTGTTATTGGACTTCTGTGCTAGTCACAGTTTGTCCATAACGAACACCATGTTCAAGCATAAGGGTGTCCATCAGTGCACGTGGCACCAGGACACCCTAGGCCGGAGGTCGATGATCGACTTTGTTGTCGTTTCATCTGATCTCCGGCCGTATGTCTTGGACACTCGGGTAAAGAGAGGGGCTGAGCTTGTCAACCGATCACCACCTGGTGGTGAGTTGGATCCGCTGGCAGAGGAGGAAGTTGGACAGACCTGGCAGACCCAAACGTATTGTGAGGGTCTGTTGGGAACGTCTGGCTGAGCCCTCTGTCAGGGAGGTCTTCAACTCCCACCTCCGGAAGAGCTTCTCACAGATTCCGAGGGAGGCTGGGGACATTGAGTCCGAGTGGACCATGTTCTCTGCCTCCATTGTCGACGCGTGCTGCAGTTCGAAGTTGTGGACGTGACGCAAGGTCTCTGGTGCCTGTCGTGGTGGCAATCCCCGAACCCGGTGGTGGACACCGGAAGTAAGTAAGGATGCCGTCAGGCTGAAGAAGGAGTCCTATCGGGACCATGTTGGCCTGTGGGACTCCTGACGCAGTTGACAGGTACCAGGCAGGCCAAGCAAGCCGCAGCCCGGGCGGTCCTGGAGGCAAAAACAAAAACTCGGGTCTGGGAGGAGTTCGGTGAGGCCATGGAGGAGGACTATCGGTCGGCCTCGGCCTCGAAGAGATTCTGGCAAACCGTCCGGCGCCTCAGAAGGGGGAAGCAGTACTCTGCCAGCCACACTGTTTACAGTGCGGGTGGGGAGCTGTTGACCTCAACTGAGGACATTGTCGGACGGTGGAAGAAATACTTCGACTTCGAGGATCTCCTCAATCCCACCGACTTGCCTTCCAGTGAGGAAGCAGGGGCTGGGGACTCTGAGGTGGACTCGTCCATCACCCAAGCCGAAGTCACTGAGGTAGTTCGCAAGCTCCTCTGGTGGCAAGGCGCCGGGGGTGGATGAGATCCGCCCTGAGTACCTCAAGTCTCTGGATGTTGTGGGGCTGTCTTGGCTGACACGCCTCTGCAACATTGCATGGAGGTTGGGGACAGTACCTCTGGAGTGGCAAACTGGGGTGGTGGTCCCTCTTTTTAAAAAGGGGGACCGGAGAGTGTGTTCCAACTACAGAGGGATCACACTTCTCAGCCTCCCCGGGAAGGTCTACGCCAGGGTACTGGAGAGGAGAATTCGGCCTATAGTCGACCCTTGGATTCAGGAGGAACAATGCGGTTTTCGTCCTGGTCGTGGAACAGTGGACCAGCTCTATACCCTCCACAGGGTGCTGGAGGGTTTATGGGAGTTTGCCCAACCAGTCCACATGTGCTTTGTGGATCTGGAGAAGGCATTCGACCGTGTCCCTCGTGGTATTCTGTGGGGAGTGCTCTGCGAGTATGGGGTCCGGGGCCTTTGCTAAGGGCTGTTCGGTCTCTGTACGACCGGAGCAGGAGCTTGGTTCGCATTGCCGGCAGTAAGTCAGACCTGTTCCCAGTACATGTTGGACTCCGGCAGGGCTTGCCCTTTGTCACCGGTCCTGTTCATAATCTTTATGGACAGGATTTCTAGGCGTAGCCAGGGGCCGGAGGGAGTCCGGTTTGGGAACCACAGGATTTCATCTCTGCTTTTTGCAGATGATGTTGTCCTGTTGGCTTCAGCTTCATTCAAGCCAGGACCTTCAGCATGTGCTGGAGCGGTTTGCAGCCGAGTGTGAAGCGGCTGGGATGAGAATCAGCACCTCCAAATCCGAGGCCATGGTTCTCGACCGGAAAAAGGGTGGCGTGCCCTCTCCGGGTGGGTGGAGAGGTCCTGCCTCAAGTGGAGGAGTTCAAGTATCTCGGGGTCTTGTTCACGAGTGAGGGAAAGATGGAGCGTGAGATTGACAGGCGGATTGGTGCAGCGTCCGCAGTTATGCGGTCGGTGTACCGGACCGTCGTGGTGAAGAAGGAGCTGAGTCGAAAGGCGAAGCTCTCGATTTACCGGTCAATCTACGTTCCCACCCTCACCTATGGTCATGAACTTTGGGTAATGACCGAAAGGACAAGATCAGCGGATACAAGCGGCCGAAATGAGTTTCCTCCGCTGGGGTGGCTGGCTGGGCGCTCCCTTAGAGATAGGGGTGAGAAGCTCAGTCACTCGGGAGGAGCTTCGGGAGTAGAGAGCCGCTGCTCCTTCGTGCATCGAGAGGAGTCAGCTGAGGTGGCTTGGGCATCTATTTCGGATGCCCCCTGGGACGCCTCCCTAGGGAGGGAGTGTTCCAGGCATGTGTCCCACCGGGAGGAGGCCCCGTGGGAAGACCCAGGACACGCTGGAGAGACTATGTCTCTCGGCTGGCCTGGGAACGCCTCGGGATCCCCCCGGAAGAGCTGGAGGAAGTGTCTGGGGTGAGGGAAGTCTGGGCATCTCTGCTCAGACTGCTGCCTCCGCGACCCGGTCCCGGACCAAGCGGATGAAAATGGATGGACAAAAAAAGATTAAATACATTCAGCTATTTGCAAGTAGGGTTCAAGTTACTTGACACTGACACTTCCTTTTTTCAGAGCCTCTCACTATCTCACTTTTGCTTTTTGAGTGTCTTGCCAGCCATTTAGAGTTGAGGTGACGTTGTCTAGTAGATTAATGGTGTCACTGAACCAGCGTCACTCACCCCCTTCACCCTGCCCCCTTGCTTCTCAACCTCCCCTCTTGCTTTATCCGGCTGTGAGAAATGTCACTCACAATATGCCAGCAATTACTTGCCCCTCCATTCCGTGTTTGTTCCGCACGCACAGGGTTTCCTCTTCAGTGCGAACACATGTGCCGACGCTGAATCCACCCAAAGACAGACTCCATCAAGTTGGAAAGTTTAACCAGATTTGTGGAGCATTATATTAATGTGTGTCAGGGCCGATGGAAAAATAATTCTCTGCTGAAGCTTGGTTATGACTGGGGAAAAAAATCTAGCTTTAAGTCTTACTCTGTCTGAGTTTGAAAGTGCCCAAAGAGCTGCCACGGTTGGAGAAAAAATGTTGCTCTCTGCAGTGCATATGAGGCTGTGTATGTTTCTGTTTGTGTAAATGTTTCCGTTTGACATTTTAAATGCTAAATTATATATATATATATATATATATATATATATATATATATATATATATATATATATATATATATATATATATATATATATATATATATATATATATATAAATAAAAGAGAGAGAGAGAGAGAGAGAGAGCAAACAACAACTTTGGCAATAAACATACATGCACATAAGTACTCACGCTTAAGCTTAAGCACCACAGTTCCCACGGGGCTATTCTCAGGTACGTTCACCACATAGGTTTGCTGGGAAGAAGACTGGGCTGTTGTCATCGATATCCGTGACCTGGATCGAGAGGGTCAAGGTGGTCCGCCGTGGATCCACCGCCCCATCCGAGGCCTCCACCACAAGGTCATACCAGCTCCGGAGCTCCCGGTCGAGTGGCACTCTTGTGTAGATGCTGCCATTAGCGCTGATTATAAACAAGTCAGGGTGATTCACGATCCGGTAGCGCACCTGGCCATTAGCCCCCGCATCTGGATCTGTGGCCTGGGGAGACAGAAGATAATCAGCAGGCTCCATTACCTATACATAAAAATATAATTATCTTTATTTACTAGTGTAGGAATGTAGTAGAAATACACAGTATATATATCTGGACAGCTTGTTTACATTGATTAAATGACCCCCTGCTCCACCCACCCTCTCAAAAATGTTGCTTTACTTCGGTTTGAGTTGCTGTCTGACACTTGCGGTTTCTGCTGAATGAAGTTTCCAAACAATCACTGCCACACTGCCGGGCTTCCAAAGCAAGCTAGTGAACTACAATGACCATAATTCACCAGCATATCTGCACTTGTCTGAGTAGTAGTCTGTGCCAACAAACCAAACAGGGAGGCAGCATGAAATGCAGCCTGCACGATCAGATGAAACCACAATAAGCCAGCTAATGTTGTGATGGGCATTATCTTACAGTGGCCTGAGAGACTTCACAAGCTGAACAAGAAATGTGAGTTAGAGGGCCGGCTAAATGAAACGCCAATAAAAAAAAAAAAAACGGGGGGGGGGGCACTGTAAAACCATTTACATACATCAATAATAGCAGAGAGAGATAAATATTCACTAGCACACAGCATATGAATAACAGATTTTAAAACTGAAATGCAGAGGTATTGCCCTTTAGGCAAACTGCAGCTTTTGGCAGTTTGATGCGATCCATTACATGATCCATTAGAGCCTGGCTCTATCTTACCGCCTTACATATTTACAGAGGCTCCCAGTACAAAGCCACATAACCTACAGTGCCGCAACAGAGCCAAACCAGCACTCCTCTGTTTGAGTCTAATTTCTTGTTCTTCAAATTGAGATTAGAGTCTTTTTCACAGATTCATCAGTAATCATTCTATGAGTTCAAAAGGCCAGAACCCTTTCCTCATGTTTTATCAATAGGAAACACTTGAATTTAAATATTTAAAATTCAACCTCAATAGCATACATGTAATTCTTTAAACTAAAAAAATGGAAAAAATGAGAAATATAGAGGCACAGGCACTTTTTGGGGTAAAATAAGTTAGCCACTTTACACATTTTAATTCCTATGTGGATATAACAGGTCATTATTATGCCTGTGTATGCGTGTGTTTGTGTAATAATGCGTGTGTGTGTGTGCAGTCCAACAGTCTCCTGTGTGGTGATAATTCTTTGTTGTTATTGAGAGAGAAGACAGAGAGGGAAAGGATGAAGAGGGGGAAAAAAAACAGATAGAGGAAGATCAAGCCACATTTCATCTCTCTATTTGGCAATAGTTTCTCAACCTCAGTGCAAGTAAGGACAAGGCAGCAAAAGCAAAGAGAGAGAAAGGGAGAGAGAGAGAAAAAAAAAAAAGAGCCCTGTGAGCAACAGTGCAAAAGCGAGCAGGATACACACATGGTTGCTAAAAGCTCCCCCCAATTTGTTTAACATGGAGTGCCTGACAAATATTCAAAGCCAGGGCTAAAAATTGGACCTCCCCATTAAGCCTTTGCAAAACACACTAAAGCACATCATGTCAATATGTGCATATGGATCGCTACTTCTCTGCAGTGATTACATAACAAATAAGCTCACCGCTTCTTGCCTTGTCAGAGGTGTAATCCAATTAATTCACAGCCAATAAAGTCAAGTAACAGATTTGCATATTTCTGTATCCTCGAATGGACAGAGCACTGAATGGATATAGAAGTCTGCACAGGACAGGATGATCCACAGGTACCCACATATCCTGCAAGTTGGCAGACAAGACTGAAATGCCTGGTGATGACTTCCCTCAATTATTATTATTTTTTTAATTATTTTTTTTGGGGGGTTACACCCTTTATTGTTTTTTTTTTATAGATAGGACAGTGAGAGAGAGACAGGAAAGACAGGAGAGAGAGAGAGGGGGAAGACACGCAGCAAAGGGACCGCGACCGAGGCCTTTTTGTGCACGCGCTCTACCACTGAGCCACCTGCGCCACACTTCCCTCAATTATTTGTCTATTTTCTGATTATTTGGCACTTGTGTCTTATTCACCCTGTAACAGCACGTATGGGAATTTTCCACAGTTTTTCCAATCAGGACTTGTTCAGTGACATAACTGGCACAGACTTTAGACTGTGAGCTGGTGGGCAGCTTCGGTACATTAATTGTGGGAGCGGCAGAACATCCTGCAGGTGAGGGTGGCTGCAGCACAAAGAGCAGCTTGAGCAGGTGGCTGCAGCCTTAAAAAAAACAGGCCCACACAGACCTCTAATATATAGTACCTGAGAAATGTGGCTCCTTTGTGTGCTGTCGGCCTGGGTCCAGAGGTTCAGAGGTTTTTCTTTTGTTGTTTTTTTTTCCTTTTTGCATTTATCTTGCTCTGGATGATTAATGCTGAAACCTGAAATTTAAATTGAATTGCCCACTTAAACTGTGGGCAGAATGATGTCTAGCTAGATCCTGGGCGCAGTGTTTTCAAACATAAAATTAAGCTCCGGTGTCAGCCTCTCAAAACTGAACATAAAGGTGTGATAACTGTTTGCGCATTAACCAAAGAGAGATGTGCCATAGCAATGCTTGTAAATGTCTTCGGTTAGGAGCGCGAGAAAAGCATCATGCTCGCTTTATCAAGGAATCTGTTTGGCAGCAATTGTACATGATGCTTCCATGATGTGTCTGACATGAATGCAAATCGATTTGTCCTCCAGTCATCTACATGTTCAGATTATGGCTCCCTGCTATGAGCAAACAGAAGGGGCTCGTATGGTACAGGATTTATCAGTCAGACAACAAATGACTCTATTAGCACAACCAGCAATGCTGTCAATTGTGATAACGTAGTAAATCATAAATCCAGTCTATGTGTGTGTGTGTGTGTGTGTGTGTGTGTAAAATAAGAACAGGTGGGATCCAGTTCCAGTTACTGTAATGGTAATCCAAAATGCTTTAGGGCTAGAATTAAGGTATTTAATAGCATTACGCATTTGCACTGCAGTCATCTTCACCACTGGCAATCGCCTGAAGCCTTGTGGTTGGCAGCATTGTTACTTCCTTCCTTCCATTGTTACAGGTAAATTCAAAGAGCTACTGGAAAAAAATAACAGATTTTTACAGTAAAACATCACATTCAAATATGAAATAATTGAGTAAATATAAAAAGTAAGTTAAGAATCCTATTTCAACCATTACTTCATTTGTCACTTGACTTTTACTATAATCTACAGCTCTGAGAGGGACAATTTACTCACTAACATCAATGTTTTCCACCCAAATCTTGTGTTTTCCCATTTTCTCTTTCACCATTGGCTCTTAGTATATAGAAAGTCATAAATGTCAAATGTGCCTCCCCCTGAGATAAAGGAGCTGCATCTCCTTCTCTGCAACCACTCCTTTTGTTTTTTTATGACAGATTAACTCTATTATTGGTTAAGAAACCATTCAACATTTGGTTCTTCCTTATTTAGTGCAACCTCAGATTGCAGAGTTTGTTGAATAAAAAATAAAATTTCTCCCTTTACACTCCTATATTGTATCCCTCTTGACTGCCTTTGCACCTTACGGATGACTTAATGAGGCAAAGTGAGTGATCAAAATGTGATATATGGACATTCGCATATTCATTATATACACTTACTGGCACTTATTAGCACAAAATGAGAACTATAATATAGTATGAGTATGAGTAGTCCATCTCCCTTGTCCATAATAATGAACAAAAATGCAACCACAAACACACACAAACACACACACACACACACACAAACACAACCCCTTTGCAAAACACTTCAGAGTTGTGTTAAAGCAAGTGTTTTCTTATATATTCTTATATTTTGATGCCTCACCCTAAAGGGCATGATTTTCACAGATACTGTGAAATGAGCATGAGCTCTTAAAATTTGCTCCCACCATGAAAAATGTGGAAAATGTCTCTCCACCATGAAAGGTTTAAGTGAAGAAGACCAAAAAGAAGCTGCAGGTGGACACAGAAATATTAAGCTGTAATTTACTGTATGCATGCCTACTGTATTTGCTTTCAACTGTGATATCTCTGCTCAGCTTCCAATGTGTAAGGACATTTAATGTTTTAAAGTACTTGTGATTTAATTAAAAGGGTTTTTTCCTGCACAGAGAATTATGAGGTGTCTGCCACCGTCAAATTTCATGTCAAATTTCTCGACTAAACTCAGCCCAGTGAGAACAGTTCAGCTCCACCGTTAGTCAGAGACAACAACAAGGATACGATAAGCAGGGTTTTGGTTTAGCTATCTGGCTGTTGAGCTCTTAACCTGGAACAGGACAAAAAAAAAAAAAACAAATAAAAAAAAAAAACACTGAGTGAAATATGTAATAATTTTAATGTTCTTATTCCATCCTTGTTTATGTTGTATTTAATTTAATGTTGAACAGACCACCTTTATTGTCAAAATTAAAAAAAAACTTCAGTGTTGTAATAAATTCATGTTATAAAGCTAGAGAATAATGTAATTTTTAATCTAATTTTACAATTTCTGAATCTGTGTCCAATACAGAAGCTGAATACAGTTTTACCACATTTATTTGTGACTCTAGGCAGTACTTAATGATTGCTTCCTAAACATCAAGAGGACCTAATGGGTTTATATTTTTAAGGCATAACAGAAATGTATTCATGACATAAGATTTCAAAAATAAAAGGAGCACAACGTGTTGGTTTAATGGTTTACTTCTTGCTATTTGTTCTCAATGATTAAATTATTTTGGGGTTTCTTTGGTTAATGCTTTGTCTAAACAGAGCTTAACAAGTTAGAAGAAAAATGGGTGTTTACAGTCGTCCATCCCAAACCTTTAATGTTACAAACACGTGAAAATGATGTGTCCATTTTAACGTCACATAATCAAACCTATTGGAAGATCATATTCATTCATGCTCACACTAATTGGTGCCTACAATACATAACCCGTGTTTGAGAGCTTGTGCTCATTTATGTTTTATAAAACAGAAAAAGATAAAAGCTTCTTGATCAGCTACAACAGGCTAAGTGGTAGCCTCTCCATGTGCCCGCGCATGGAGCGCAGGATTGTGTTGAGCTAAGTACTTTGATGTACTTTTCTTCCAGTCAGAAAGGCCCAGCCTCAGTGCAAGTTGGTAAGATGCCAGGTGAGAAAACCTTGCAAGGCTGGACAGAGAGTGAGAGAGAGAGAGACAGAGAGAAAGACAGAGGAGTGGGCTAAGATCCAACTTAGCTGCTGGCTGCATTTGTTAGGAAGCACTGAGACTGGAGGTTGCTTTACCTCATGGAAACACCAAGCTTCCTTCATATGTCCTCTTGCCTTATTTCACACTTCATAAACTTGCAACATTTTCTGGTATCCCATTTTATTACGCACTGAAAAATGTAATGGGATGCCTAATGTTAAAACTATATATCCTGAAAGCTGACAAATGTGACTGATAGGAGAGTGGCTGTTTACCACTGGTAATTTTTTTCTGTTTGCATAAGCAATTACAAGGACATGACAAGGAAATGAAATAGCACAGAACTGGATACCAATATCAAACAATGGAAGTGTATGTGATGATTCTGTGAAGTGATCACAAACACATCCAAGGTTTCTGAACCTAAAGGTTTAAAGCCACAAACACCATTGTATTCACCTAAAATTAAGACTTTTACATACGTTTAGACATAAAAGATAATAACACCTACATGGAGACAACAATAGAGCTATAAAATAACATACAACATTGAGCTACATATACGTGAGATATATTGATATGTCAAATGTGTAACTCACAAATTCAAGAACTACCCAATATACTGCAAATGTTCAGCAGACTATGATAATTATATCATACAAATTATTATTAATTAATATTCAAACATATTATCTAATTTACTTCTTAATGACTTCACTGTGGCCTATGATTATAACATTTCATTTCTTCTGACACTGTGAACCTGCATCAAAGAGCAGCAAAAGTCTTTTTATATGTTTTTACAAGAAATACTGTGTGATTTAGTAATATTGCCCAAATCCCTCTGCAAAAGACCCTAAATTCTTACCTGTTCAAGCTTTTGAAACTTTACTCTGAACTGCACTTTCAAAGGAGTGAATTGGGAGGAAATGTGAAGATTTGGGTGTGCTGGTATATTTAAAATCAGGAAGTGTGGGAAAAATACAGGCATTAAAAAAACAAGACTCCTGGATTGTCAGACTCACAGATGATGTCTCCTGTCATTGTTCCATGATCAATCCACTGAAAAACATCAGGCCAATTAATCTCCTACACTAATTAGAAAAATCTGGCTGCTCAGTGGTGCCGAACGGAGCCAGTCAACAAGGATGCAGCTCTGGGTGACGAATTTCCCCGACAACACTGACCATGTTGGGAAATGCATGGTGATTTTTAAAATGAACAACAGCAATGAGAGCTGAGGTATATTTGTAGCTCAGTGCTCAGTATCATTTATGAGGAACCATATGTGGATATTCAACAGTGGAACAAACAATAATGTGTTAAAAAAGGGGGGATATGTGGATGGTTCATTTAAAAAAGAACGTGTCCTATAAAGCATCAAACTTACCCTGACTTGTCCCACAAACAAATTGGCCTTTTCTTCTTGGACGGTTAAATTAGTGGATATGGTGAGGTCAAACTTTGGGTCATTATCGTTGACATCAGTGACGACTATGTTCACAGTAGTGGTGGATGTCTGACAGAAAAAAAAGCATAAAACAGCACATTAAAGATCAATGTTAGTCATATATTGAGTGAAATACAAATACAAAGACCATGAGCTCAGCGTAAAGCACAGCAACTTAATAAAAAAAAAAATAGATAATAGCATTTGTCTAAAATGTGGAGCCAACTTTTCCATTTATAATTCATGTGATGGCTTTGGAAAATAAGCTTCTGTCATGGTCAAGCAGTAATTTTAAAAGCATTAGAATGAAGCACATTCAGTACTTTTAACCCCGAGAAAACTAAGGTAAACAAAAGATATTTCAAAACAGAAAAAAGATAGAGAAACAGCACAGAACAGTACACAAGAAGACTATTTATAGGAGGAAAAAGAATTTAAAAAATGTTACTGCTGTTATCAACCTCATATCAAGAAAGAACTGGCATTTAAAGAGTAAATCTGTAAATTTCAGGAAAAACCTACAGATTATAGTGTTGGTACGCAGGGAAAATGTCATCAACCATCTCGGTAAATTAAATGCAAATATATTATGACTTAAGCGGGGAAGTTAGGAGGTACTGCCAACTAAGCAAGACGTGGTGAGCTATAGTTCATTTCACATGAGGCAGCCAACTCCTACACAGTGCACCGCAAGACACGTGAATAAATCCTAATTCAGGGAAATAAAAAAAAAAAAAAATCACCCTATTATATAAAAAGCAGAATCATTCGGAGCCCTCTTTTAAATGTTAAAAAAAGGTATTCAAATGTCAAGCTGTTGATTCTTTCTAGTCGGCACAGAGAGAGGAAAAGTTGGGGTCTTGGTAGAACTTTCAGATCATATTTAGAGCTATTTGAAAACCCTATTATTACAGGAGTGAGTACTGTTTGTTGATTTCTAATTAACATTTAGTACTGTGAGGGCAGATTTACAGTACAGTTAGTGCTATAGCAAAAAAAAAAACACTGGGAAAATGATGCTGTTGTAAGAAGGACATAACTCTCAGAGATGGATGATAAAGCTTTTGAGTCAGGCAGATACAGGCTAGAAAAAGAAGACTTGTATAACTGTTCTAATGATGGTGTTGATTTTCAGATGCATTAGCGACATGGCTTTAGGGATACTGATAGAAATATCTAGACAAATGACTGAATGGATTGCCATGGCACTGGGTGCAGACATTCATAGTTCCAAGAAGATGAATTTTAACAACTTTGTAGATCGCTCGACTTTTCATCGAGCACCATAATCAGGTCAGAATATGAAATTTATCCGGCGCTTGTCCATCTCCCGAGCACAGCCTCAAAGAGCTGCCACTGCCGACATAGGCTCTTTGTTGTGTTAACACAAATGATTACCAACATCAATATAGACAGAACCATAAAAAAACGAATTAAACATGTGGAGGAATATACCTTCAAGCATTACATATCAGTGATATTATGTGGAAGTTGAATAGAAACTAATGCTTTGTTTGCAGAGATGTAGCGAACTCTGCCTAGTTCCACTCTTATTGGGAAAGATGCATTTACAGTTAACGTTAAGAGCAAATTGTACAAGGTTTCCAGGTCTAACATCTTCCTCCCTCTGATCATATACTTTTAACGTTAGAGCAAAGGTTCAGCCTGCTACGGATGCAGATACAGCTCAACAAACTATATCAACACTGCCACTTTTTATGGCATTGGAGGGTGTCAGCTGTTCAGTTGTAGCCTGAATTTTCCCTGTATTTACAGTAAATTCAATTGTGTTTTAGAGTGTTTGCTATGACGCTCTTTTTATGTGGCTTTGCTTGATCTCACAGCTCAGCAGGGCAAAGCAAATTCCCCCAAGTGTCATTTGAGGTGTTCATTCGTTTGCGAAGCCAACATGTACCAATGCGCCACCGTTAACCTTCAAACAATGACAGTGCGCACACACCTACAGCGCTCCTATAAATCAACACAGAAAAATGGCTGAATACGCGCAATCTAGGATCTCTCAGCGTACCGGGACGAAACTGTATGGAAATAATGGTGTATATGGTCTCCTCTGGGGGAGGAAGGATGGGTGGGCTGTGGGAGTGGTTGGCAGAAGACGGCTGTTTGAAGTTGCCGTGGCAGATGAGACACTCAGCGGCACATCACGAAGGAAATGACCTAGTTAATGTCACCTTCATCTCACTGTCTGCGGGGAATTCCTTTGCCATTGTTGATTTCTTTGTTCTAGCTTCCGAGACTTACATAATCAGCCCTTTCATGTGCGAACTGACATGGCAACCCATGCTGAAAGCCCTCGCACCCCATGCCTTTCTCGCCCTCTTGCTATAAAAACCAGGATACAAGAGGACGCAGCTCAACATCGGCGTGGTGATGGGATCCACTTTAGATTTCATTTCACAGAAGACCTGAAGCCAATTAGCGTCTCCATCCTGGCGTGGGTGCTCTCATGAAAGCCAAAAAAAAACAAAACATACCTCTACGGCCACCAGTGTGATTATCGAGCTTCTATAATTTATTTAACATAAAATAGATGGCGCTCTGTGATGTCTCGTCCTCTGTCCTCACCATCTGAAAGATCCAGACGTGGCTGATGGTGCTTTACCTTTCAAGTGACAACCCCGGCCAGACGACATGATGCAGGGACTGATACGATCAGGCTGTTAGAAGACATGTGCTCCCTCGTCTCAGAATAAAAAAAAAAAAAAAAAGAGAACAGCTTTATCCGGCATCCCTGACTGAGCTTTTGGGATGCAAGTCTGCTTGGCGGTTATGATTACAGCTTCCATTTTTGAGACAAATTGTGAATTGGTCACGCAGATTAGCACAATTTGTTTCATGCGCTTGGAGTTAAAAATTATAATAATAACAATAATAATAATAATAAAAAAGTTTCTGTGTGTATGTGTGTATGCAGATTTGACTCAAAGAGGAGTAGCACCGGGGGGGGGGTGTGAAGATGGCTCGCTTCGCTCCTTGTGTCAGGTTCCCATGGTTACCAAAGTTCTGTGCTAATTACACATCCAAATCCCCTGGTGTCCCCCTCCTTTTCCCTGTCGCTATCTCCTCTCTGTCCCCTCCTCCTGTGCTTATTTTGATCCAGTTCTTTTCCCCAGCCTCCCTCGCGGTACTCCGTCTCACTGAATGAGTTCCTCACCTCCACCCTCCCGCAGCCCTTTACCCCTCTCGCTCATTCCACTTCCTTTCTGTTGTGACAGCGTTTCTTCCCAGCTGTGACATTTAGCACACAAGACTCCAGCCAGTAATTTACTCGGTGGACAAGACGTTTCGTGTGCACACACACACACACACACATACACAAGCAGTATGTAGGTAAAGGGTGCCGGTTTGTACAATCTGTCCATCATTATTAGGACAAACAGCACCAGCTTGTGGTTACCTCATTCTGTGAGGTAAAGCCCCGCTTTACGCTCTTTTTCTTTATTTGCTCGTTCCTCTCTGACCCTGTTGCCGTCTATCTCCTCTGCCCCTCCCTATCCAACTGCTACACTCTGCTCTCCCTTTGCACTCCTACAGTTCTGGGGCACTCAGAACAAAAAATACTGGGACACACCGGCAGCACATACGCTTCTTATACAGCTCTGCTTGACCAATGCGCGGTCTGCCAACAGCCCAGAAGGAGCTGTAGTTCTGAGTGTTTATGCATGCGCAGGTGAGAGGGGGGCTATCAACATCACTCCCGTGACAGCTCATCAGCTAATGTTCATTGCCTATCACATGCCGCATCTTAAAAAGGGAACCACATTTCAACTCTGCCAGGAACAGAGACAGCTGCAAAAATGGAGCCAACTGAGGTGAAGTCTAATTAAATTAAGACGGTTTATATGATTATCAGCTCTCGGTGGGAGACGGAACAGCCAGCATTCACTTTCAGTTATAGTGTCTGCTGTTTCTCTAGGCTAAGTTATTGAGACAGCTCTGTGATTGTAAAGGCTGGTCACAAGTGCTCACCATAACGTCGTATGGGCAGCGTTTTTGCCAAAAGGGCACTCCACTAATTTTACAATTACAGACCACTTCACTAGTTATGGTTATTGCTACTCAGCTGAAAGGAGTTGTTGTCTCTGCTGCAGCTTTGACCGAGGTTCGCCATGTCTGAGAGTCACAGCCTGGGCTTGGACGGCGCACAGTCCAAGCCCAAGCTGTGACCTGCGTTACAAACTGGAAATGTGGAGTTTGAAAGATGTGGGCATTTATCAGACAGGGAGGCTGATTAAAAGACGCTGCATGATGAGGAATGTAATATCCAGTGTTTTTGCAGCATGACACAAAAGCCACTGTGTGTGCAGATATTGACACGAATGCTTCTTTCCACAAATTTGCAGCTATGTCCATGTGATGAATCGTTTATTCTTGGCCTATTTCAGTGAACGCTGCCGATCCACTTTGCCTGAGGAACTGTTATGTAATCCTGAAACAAACTCAGCATGTTATCTAAATGATGTTGGGTACAATGTTTCGATGCTTTGGCCCTTCACAATAACACGCTGCTGTTCAATATCTCTAAGGCGAAACTCCTTTGATAGCTCAAATTAGCTGTAGCTAAAATACACACCAATAAAACACACTTTTGTCGGATGTCATATTTCATCAGCTTGTTTTGTTGATACTAAAACAAGCAAACCTGTTGATTTTTAACCTTGATGTGAAAAATATTTTGCTGGCTCATGCAATTGTAAGTTACTTACCCATTTACCAGTGAAAGACATGAGTGACATTATTGTGGGGTAGCGATTGCCCATTGCCCTTGTAATTATAAGTGTAATTATAAATTATAATATGTAATTAAATTAAGTCGAACACTCGGTGAGTAAGAGTTGCTCAAGTTTGAATAAAAGAAAATGACTGATGGACTGACAGACCTGAAAGTCATCATGGACAAAATTATTTATACCCTCTTATAACTGTATTCACAGCAGTTATTTTTATCTATCGATGAAGAACACAGACTAAGAAACTCAACAGGTTAATAATCTTTTCCACATAAACTGTGTATTTATATGAGCCTTTGTGATCTGGTGGCGCAATGGTTGGCACAAAGATGTGGCGCTCCAGACTCCATATGTTACCACAGATTTTATGAGCACGTGACAAAAACAATATTAAAGCCTATCAGTTCAAACACACTATTAGATTTTCCAGGCTAATGAAGCACTGGGGTTCAGTGAGCCATTTATCCGAGCTAATAAGCTTGTATGAAATAGTCTTATTTGAGCGTAATGTTTGAGGACCCATCGACCCCAAGGAATCAGGCCAACGGTTTAATAAAGAGGGGTTGTGCCTCACCCCTCCAGGGTTGCCGTCGGAGGCTGTGACAATCAGACGGTACTGGTCTGTGGTCTCTCTGTCCAGAGGCTGTCCCAGAAGTAGCAGGCCGATCCTGTGGAGAGGGGCCAGAGAAGACACTTGTATTACTATTTCACACAAACAACTAGAGGCATTAATATAAGCACCTCGCGAGAA
Organism: Scortum barcoo; assembly: GCA_023238725.1. Lineage (NCBI taxonomy): Eukaryota > Metazoa > Chordata > Actinopteri > Centrarchiformes > Terapontidae > Scortum > Scortum barcoo. Next base: position 14,798,808 of record CM041544.1, on the reverse strand, counting down.
AGGAACACAATGTAGGGATTTGTGCCACAACGAGAAAAAGCATTCAATTCGAGAGATTTGTTCCATAGTTCTGAATACTTTTATCGCTGATGCAGCAGAGGGTGATGGAGAGGGCTGCACTTCAGAGTTTATTTACTTCCAGATTAGAGAGATTTATAAAACACGGTCGATGATAGAGGAGGATGAGTTTAGGGAGAAGAGCAGGTGGGCTTTTAAATACTCCCACTCTGTCATTCTCTCTCTGTAGCCCGCCTCTTGCTCCCAAAGCACATGGACTACAGACAGAAAGATTCATGTTTTCTTTCCAATGACTGCAGCAGACACAGCGGCCCTCCTGCTCGTTCACAAGGTATAATTTGGCACTCTGGCATTCCAAACACAAAGTGCGGAAGCATTCCCAAGCAGAAGACCGAATTATCTTTGTTTGCACACACAGGCACACAAGACACGTGATGAGCGCAAGTGCAGGCAAACATGCGTGCAAACACAAACGCACACACGTAGGCATAGCATGCAAAAAACAATTTCGCCGCCACACTCAAGAGACGGCTCTGCCAGGACCACAAATGGAAGGAAAGACGAATCCATCTGAACGCACTGCTAGATTAATGCCCGTCGCAATTCCCCGCTGTCCCCCTGCTCCTTCACATTTCTAATTTAAAGCTCCTTTGGCCAAACAGCCCAAGCAGAACCTGACCGCTACTTCTTTCCTGCCTCTCTGGCCCACAACTGGCAGACTAAAGAGGCTCATCTTAAAATCTGACAGGCAAATTACAGAAACCTCGATTAACATTGTATCTCTCCGAGCACTTGCCCAAGTTATGCTAAACACACTGCTTTGAATCCAAAACACCTGATGATCTGCGGTTCAAGAGGGCAAACGCAGCTATCTGAAAACACCATAAAAATGCAGCACGCCATCTTTCACTGGCTGCTGTGCTCATGTTTATTTATACATACGTGCGAGAATAGAAAACAGCCCTCTCTGTGCTCAGTGAAGCTAAAGGTACAGAAGGTTTCGATTTGAATATGATAATGAAGATATACAGTGATAATTGTCATAATTACATCCATAATGATGAAGATCTTGATGGTGATGATGACAAAGATTAGAATGATTAATGCCACTTAGCCAGCCTGGGGAATTTATTCCTTACTACAGCTGGAGTGCTGAACTACACTTGCGCGGATGGGTCTGAGAGGTTCACTGATCATGTGCGATAGCGCCCTGCCTCCTCTCCCCAGCCAGCACAAATGAAAAGATGTTGTCAGACAGGCAGGCTGCTGTTAACGGCAACATCGGGAGTGACAATGGCGCAGGTTAGAGGCTATCCATCCCAGTCACACCGAGTCAGCTGGTCTTTCATTCTGCTCAGATTGTGTCTCTATAAGGCAAACTGGGCTAGATGCTAGATATTACAGGATGTTAGTTCCAGGTGGTGTGAATGTTTTACCTCAGATACATAATAACTTTAAGATAAGATATTTAATTAATTAAAGACACGTTTGTGAAATAAATTTGCACCTGAACTGCAATTTCTAAAATACTTGGTTTGAGCCCATTTATCTGCAGTGCTTGGCTTCACGGTGCAACGAAAAGTTTACCTTTTGCTGAGCTGTTTCAGTTTCACTTTCCCTTTGAAGGAAGACAATCGGCTGCCAACTGGAACACGGGGCCACAAGGAGGCAGTGAAAAAAGCTCAAGTGCCAAAGCTGGCATAGCTTCTTGGTTACGTTCGTGTGACTTTGAGATGTTACAAAGAAAAGGTTTTGGCTTCACAGGGGATTCTGTCATCAGTACAAAAGAAGAGCAGGTAGAATTTCAACAAGATCCGTGGATTATAGCCCAACCAAAATTTGATTTTGCTGAAATCGATATTCTGAAGTGTAACAAAATCTACTACATATTGGTTTATAGTAAGTTTTTAAAGATAAGCATGTAGCAATCAATATTGATATTAATATTAATATCAATATTGATATAGATCCCTTTGACCCATTTATTTTTCTTAAAGATTTATAAACAAGAATTGGTGGTCAAACTATTTACTGATCGCACTGAATTGTGTACACAATTATGTATTACATAGTATTGATTTACTGTGCTGACATTTTACTGTATATACTCAGCTAACGCACACCTGTACCTGTATATCTGCAATAAGATAATATGGCTGATTTATAATTCTAACTCTATTAACAATTGCCATGCTGCGATGTTAAACTTCATAAATTTAAAAAACTGCATATGTAAAGTTCAAATTGCAGTTGATCTGAGTTAAGGCTGATCTAACATAGATGTTTAACCCTCAGGCATCAGTTCAATTTACTACCCTCTTAAGTTATTAAGGACAAAAATGTCCATAATGACGCATAAGGGTTAAGAGTCATGTATAGGTCAATTTGACAAGCATCTTTAAAGTGGTATTACTGTGAAGTGTGAATTGGATATTTTACAATTGAAATTATCTTGTAAGTTCTCTCTGGTGGCCAAACTAGGAAATAGAGAATGTGTTCATATCACTTCAAATGCATACGGCAATACCCTTGACTGTATACTGTCTATGGCTGATCCCAGCATATATGCAAAAAGCTTCTATTTGCTGATGTATTGTTCTGGCTGACATACATTTAATGGCTCCTTGGGAGGTGCATGCAGCATATTTCCAGTGCTTGATTATGCCTTGGCTCTGTTTCGTTTGACCAAACATAATTTTGTGACAACATTAAAAATACTTGAGACTGGTTTATGATGTGTTTAACCGTAATCATGCCTCTGCCAGTTGTTATGTAATTACTGAATGCTCGCTGTATACCGATCCACTGAATTTGAAGCAGTTCCACCTCCCTCAGGGGAACCTGCCCAATTTATAGGGAGTTATAGACTGGAGAGCTCATTATTCATAATAGCTGGATTGAACCAGGCCCATATGTAGCCTGAATCTGAACATGCAGAACATGCAACATGCAAAAATCTCTTCAGTGAATCATACTGGACCTGTGAAAGGTTGAAATATGAGAGCTTGAAGTAGGGCTCTGTACTTTACACACTCATCAAGCATACCAGTTAATCATTCTTTGATTCATCATGTGCTCTATCAGCATGCTTGAAGATATTGTATTGCTGGTTTGCAGAGAGGTTGTGATGGGATTGTATTATTTCTTCCACATAGACAATGTATGTATCTATTTAAGCAAGATTCAGTCATATCTGGTTTAAGACATTACAGCAGCATAGCACATTCCCATTATATTGATTGTGTCACTATGTGTTTGCTTGCTGTTGCCACTATGAAAATATCACTCCATTAAACAAACGGTTTTAACGCTGTGGAGCAGATTAAGGGCTTGTTCAAATTGCCATCCCAAATCTGTTTTTTTGCATATTAAAATTGTATCCAGATTGATTTTTAGAAAGTCTGGATAGCAAAAAAAAAACAAAAACACATAATGTTTTTGCAAATTATTTCCAAGCCACATTTGGAGGTGGTTTGAAGTGTGATTACAATTGGATTTCTACAGATGTGTCTCAGTCCAGACGCTCCGGTGTCTTAAATCGGATTTCAAAGTGTCTTCTGCACTTCAAATCCAGAACGACAGGAATGCATCAGAGCAACAGAGAAGAACCCATGTTGCTATTAGCAGAGCGGCTGGAGAGCCACATCACCAGCATACGTAGTACCTGATGCCTACGTCATCACTCCATGCAACCCATCTGCATGGGTGATGACTGATGTCTGGACACAAATCCGAAAATTGAATACTTGCAAATAACACTGTAGACAGTCCGTCTTAAATATCTGATTTGACAAAAATATCTGATTTGCCTGCAGTCTGCACAAAGCCAAAGAGTAAACAAATGGCAGGGATACAGCTTGTCCTTGCTAAGCTGAGACTGGGGATGCAGACAAAAGAGGCTTTAATCAATTAGTGAGGAACGTGTCTGGCAGGGTCTTGCATTTTCAGTCTCCCCACGTCTCTTCTCTCCATATTTGCTTGCTTATTTAAGGAATGGTAAATCAAGGACCACATTTTACCATTAACCAATTTTGATGTCTTTCCCTTTCTCACGACTTGTGGTTGATTGAGGTGGGTTTTCAAATGCCGATGTTGATTATGACAGGTCGGGGGGGTATTTGGGGTCCTTTCCCCCTCCAGAGATATTTGGTTTTCTGTATGAGCTTTTCTGAGTTACATATCAGCTTCTGGTAGCTCTGACTTAATTGCCGCAGCATAGTAAAAATTCTTGCCTCTCATTGTTTCTCCTCTTTCGGTTTACACAGCGGGCTACAGCAAAGTATTCATGGCATTCTGATGATATATGACAGAAACTCCTCAAAACCAATGAGCAATATATCAGTGTATTGAGAAACGTAACCAATCACAAAACAATAGAGCTCTAATCTAAGATACTTTGATTCATGTAGTCACAAATAATCACTGCATTAGAAATTGAGTCTTTTTTTCTGAACAGTTTAGCTTATCTTTAGCTGCACCTTGAATTTACTTAATGTCTTCCTGTTTTTATATTCTTCATATATTTGCACTCTGTTTATCTAATATTGTTATTTTCCTTGTCCATGTATTACCTTACTATTATCTTCTCTCTACATGACATTCATCTGTCCTGGAAAAGGGGCTCCTTGTATGTTGCCCTCCCTGAGGTTAGTTCCCTCTTCAGTTTTTTTTTTTTAAATTCAAGGTCATATGCTGTATAGACTGTAAATCCCTTTAAGGCAAATTTGTGATGTTTGGCTATACAAATAAAACTGACCAGTGATTGTAAATACAGGTGTTTTTCAACTTGGTTCATTGAGATTCTTGATGTCAGTGATGACAGAGAAAGCAAAATCATATATTAGCTGATAAATCAGCCAAACACAATACTAGGCAAGTCAGCATATACTTCCTATCATTACAACTGCACATTACTTCAACTCTTCTTTCCCACCACCATCACTCGCTCTGGTGGTCCATATCATCAGAAGGAAGACAATGATGATGATGTGCATGGCTTGTTTGAAAAGCCTCTTCCATGGTCATCACAGTGAAGATGAGAACACTGTGTCTCTTGTGAGAGTCCATGTTTAGCCTTTGCATTTGAAACACCGACATGAAAGACAAAATCTTACCAAAGATTTTCACAGGTGAGTTTTCCTTTTGTTTGTGTCTCTTAGATCAAGTTCAGCGAAGGCCTTGATAAACCAGCCACACATAAGTGCTTTGTCACGTCGAACAAAAACATTGATAAACTCTCAAATCGATGTCAGCCTTTCATGAGTGCCCTTGCATAACTAGAACAGTTTGCCAGTGGCTTGCGATATTAGCTGGACTGTAATCTAGCAAAACATTCTGCAGCTTTTCATTTTCCACACCTGTCTGTCCTGTTCAACATATACTGGCACCAACAGACTCATCACAGTCTTCAATTACACGACCAGGAGGAAACCCATGGAGACAAGCACATGCACATTTTCCTATGCTTGTTATCCTCTTTAAATGATATTGTCAAGGAATTTATGAGCAGCATGCTGTTATTTAATAATTTACTAGCTTTTCCATCCATACATATGCATATATACACAACACTCCTTCCTCCACCATCTCAAGTAGGCATAGGTGGGTATACCTTATATGTAGAGCCCCTCTGTACTTATCTGGACTTACGTTTCAGAGAGATTGAAGACCTTCTGGGCGTCCCCGCTCACAATGCGATATGTGATCGGGTCATTTTCTCTGTCTGTGGCCTGGGGGAAGGAAATGAAAAGCAGGATCTTAAAGATCATACAGCACCATTAAAGCTGAGGGCTATGAGACGTGACAGTAGAGCAACAAGGACGCTGGGCTGGAGTGAAAGTGAGCAAACTGCATGCTGGAGTGTGAAAAATGGAAGAAAATGTACAGATATGTGGATTTTGTTGCCTAAAACTACAATATACCTCAAGAATCAACTAAAAACTGGACCGTGGCGCTGAATGTCTCATTAAATTCCACCTTTTTTAATTTTCATGTGCCCTGTGTGTGTGTGTTTGCAGGTTTGTGACTCACCTGCAGATTGAGCAGAATAGCTCCTATCCTCATTGCCTCGCTGACTTCAAGGCTGTAGGTGAGGAGAGGGAAGCGTGGGGGGCTCTGGTTGTTGGGTGGCAAAACTTCAATGTACACTGTAGTGATGGAGCTCCTGGCAAAAAGACAAGCGCACGTCAGCCCACTGACAGCATCAGTTTCTCCTTGACAGCCTGTTTAGTCATTCAACTACCTTGCCCAAAGAACTGTGAAAAATGTTTTTAATATATACTTCCAAAACAAAGCTTAATTGCAAATAGAAAAAGGAAAAAAAAAACTCATCAGGTACTTGATGCATTTCTTTTACGCATGTTCTTTGTTTGATTCACATTGGTATCACAAATTGCTTTAGCGCCACACCCAGTGCAAGCCTTTAATTCATAAATTTAATTTGCTTAAAATCAGCCTTCTTCTCAGCTGTTCACAGCAGAACACAAGATAATGGAACTGACTGCATTGATTATTTATTTATTCATTGCATGCGACATCTTTTGTTTAACTGCTATGAAAATGCACTTGAAGATGATCTAACATGCAGTACAACAACCATTTTGCATAGTATTCTGTGGCGTTATGTAAACCTGTAACATGCTGCGGCTTGTTTGAATTCCCAGCCCTTGTCTTTGCTAGTCTTTGTTTCACTTGGTGAAATCAAAGCGGTCACCTCTTCCACCCCCAACTACAATATCTGATATTGTAATACCTTGCCTTTGCACAGAATGAATCCTTTGCCTTTATATCACAAGACAAAGAAAGACAAAAGAGAATCCTCATACAGGATTGTATTCAGTGTTAGATGGAATAAGACCATCTGTTTTTTGACTCACAACAGCTTGTTAGAAATGTTATTTCTCCATAATTTAGCCCAGAGAAGACATTCTGTGTCATTCAGAAGCTAACTTGTGAATTACTATGAGCACATATTGAATTAAATAAGACTTGTAAAACAAGGCATGCTGGTAGCTCCTCTGCAACTCAGAGGAGACACAAAAATTAAACTGACTGCGCATGCATAAGTTCTGAAAAAAAATTAGAAACAAATCTGCTCTTTATAAAAAAGTAATTGAGTGCACACCACATTAAATCACATTAAAGTCATAAAAGTTTCATCCTACAGATGCAGAAATCTTTTAACATGATCACACATAAGAGGAGCGCTAACATAGGTGTGAGGCTGCTGTACCTTCTCTGGACCTCCGGTGCATTGTCAGAGGCCTTCACAGTCAGCGCGTAAGATCGTCCCACAGTTAAAGTGACACCAGGCGCCACGGTGATGCGTCCTGTACGATTACTAATGATGAAATGTCCCTGGCCACCCGCCAGTATCTCATAGGTCACCAGACCATTCAGTCCCTCGTCGGCATCTGCTGCTGTTAACTGGGAGAACAGAGCCAAAGATAACCTTTAAATACAAATAATATGTTTATACTTTGATCTGCACTCTGTAGTTTTACAGGGGGAGGTCTGCACAGCTGCCAGATCCATGCTTAGTGAACCAGTCAAGCAGAAAATACTTCTCAGTAGGGGATCTGTGACTCACTTTGGTGAAGTTGCCAACCTGCAGTAGAATCCATTTTGGTGCCCTATTACCATCTCATGGAATCGTGACCTTTGTTTCATGTATCAATGGGAATAGATGGTTGTCATTTAGCTGAAAGTGTACATGCTTCTGACACTGCAACCTGGTCAACTATTTCTGCTGGCAGCAATCTCCCCACTCCTAGTTATTGAAGTGTGGGGACCTTAATGATCAGTAAGGTTAGGATTGGATGGATTTGATGTTACCTTTCATTTGAGATGCATACAAAGTTGTGGAAATACAACTACCTGCTAAAATGTTTTTGGGAGGTCTGGAGAAAAAAAAAGCATAATCTATAAATACATAATTTTTTTAATACTCTGTTATCAAGTGAATTAAGCAGCCACCGTTTCAGCCATTATTTGGGGCATCCTGCTGCTTGTAATAATGAGCCCTCATGGTGTAGCTGCCTTCATATCCTTAAGACCTTGAAACTAATCCAAGCTGCCCAGAACCTCCTTTTTCATGCTCCTGACGATGGAGTAAAAGCTGTAGCATCAAATAAGCAGCAGCATCCTCAGGAGGCCCGCGGCTCTCATAAACGGCTTATAAAAATCGGTTAAGCGGTCATACCAGACACTCTGTGACCCCTGGCCTCATTTCAGGGAGGGTGAAACGGCTGGTTTTTAAGACAGATTAAACTTGACCTTTTCGGCGTCTGACATTTTTTTGGAGTGGCTGTGCTAAGAGGACAGATCAACTGGAAGACGGAAAGATCATGCTCCGACTACCAAATAAGAGACAATGAAATGATGGAACTCCCCATATTAATAAATATAGCAAATGGGGTTTGGGATTTACATTTTGTGTGTATGTATGTGTGTATATAAAAAGAAAAGAAAATCATGACCTTTAAAGCTGGTGCTCTAATGAAAACAGGCAAACAATGTTCCTAATCCATAAAATGAATCAAAACAAATAAAATCCTCTTTAAGCAAAGGGAACGATTGATAAATGGTCATCACTGATGCCCACCACAATGAATTAACTTCAGCCATGCCAGTGACTGAGGACGGAGAGAAACACTCTCTGACTTGTCTGTCATGACTGCAGATGAGACACAGGAAACTGTTCCAGGGGTTTGCCTGTCAACACAATGCACCCGATTGTTGTGGTTATTTACTTTGAGTATTAAAGAACACGCACGAGAGAGATCGTGTGTGACGGAGACAAAGACGGAGGCGTAAAGCGGCTTGCCAGAGCAGGAGACCAAAAGAGAGGGAGAAAGGCGAGAGAAATGGTCGGATTGATTACCTGAAGTACTGTCTCCCCCGGCCGCATGTCTGTGAAGACTTCAACACTGTAGGAGACCTCGGCAAACGTGGGCGTGTTGTCATTGGCATCAATAACCAGGATGTTGACAGTTACTGGGCCACTCTGCTGGACGCCATCTGATGCCACCATCTGTAAACACAAGAAAGAGAAACAAGCATCGTAGCTTTAGAAACCGAAGGCAAGTAAACAAAGTCAATTTGTTGAAATAAATCACAGAGCATTCATGTTATTTGCTCAAGAACACGCTTTCGGGATTGTTTTGCTTTCATAACAAGTGTCAAACTTTAAAATGTTTCTACCGCAACAATAAAGTAACTTCCAGTTTGTCTTTGTGTATGTTCATTTTTCATTCCCTTAGCATTGAGAAAGCCTTTAAAGAGATAAGAGGAGAGAGCTTGTATGAAGCTTGCCTAAAGGACAGTTTGCAAACTGAGAAAAACTGCATGTTTATTTGTCCCTGGTGGCTCTGATCTCCAGTACTTGGCAAGAGAGAAAGAAAATGGACTGAGAGGAACAACAAATGAAGTGTAAGAGAGAGGAGATCCGAACAGCAACTGTGGCAGCAGCAAGAAATACATGCTTCTGTGGGGGGAAATAGCTTGTGCCCCAAATCTTTGCACCCCGCGCTGAAATGGAAATGACACGTCTTGCTGGTTATACTGTACACTGTGCATCAGGAGGATGCCTTTAGTAGGAGCTAAACATTCAGAGCAAAGGTGCTGAACAGAAACACATGATAACACATATGACAGCAGCTATTTTCTCTCCCGTCAAACAGCGTTCCGGTTGTTGTTCAGCCAGCCCCAGGAGAGACGGCAGACAATTTTTGGGAGCCAATTGGGGAAGTTGGGAAGGGGGGGGGGGGGCAGATTTGGATACTCTGAGTCATCACTACTGTATGTATAGCCGCCCACCTCATCTCTCTCGCTGTCTCTGTCTCTCCCACAAACAGACAGAACTGAAACAAAACATAAATATAATGTTCTTTGAAGGCTGATATTTATCTAAATTGGATCTGTCCGCTCTCTCTCCTTCCAGTCTGAGATACGCAGAATAATTATAAAATTGATTTGATGCTGGTGTTTTATGCAGACAAGATTTCTCCTAATAACAATCTCTGGGACAACATCATCTTCAGAAAAGCAAAAAAAAAAAACAAAACCAAACAACACAACTTTCAAAGCCTCTATGCCTTTATCTTGTAAACATTATGTTAACAAGCTTTTAGCAACAGCAAGCATTGTATTCATTTGTAATCTCTGACAATATAGACAAATAAGATGCCATTTCTCCTCTGTTTGACTTGTGTATTGAATGAGCTGTATGTAAGATCTGAGAACAGTGGCTTGCTGTGAAATATCAATGCAGATTTCTTAGGATTAGGCTTAGGCAAATTGTGAACGTGATATAACACTAACATATCATCTTAATTATTCTGCCTGGGAATTGGAAATGAAATTACAAAATGCTAACCTTTCATTGAATGGTTGTACATTGAGGAAAATACGCTTATTTGCTTTCTTCCAGAGAGTGAGATAAAATGATCCATAACTACCCGCAAAGGAGTGATTCTCCACTAAATGTAAAGATAATATTACATTTAACTTAAATGATACATTGAATACGTTTTTGCACCAAGAGTGTGTGATGGTTTGATGGAAGGCTTAGGTTGATATAAATACATCCACCTCAGAAGGAATTCAGCACTAAATGTACAGCAGGTCTATGGGAAATATGCTCAGCAACGACCACTTAAAATAAGCAAAATGGCAATAAGCACCATCTTTTATTCTGGATTGGAAACAGTGTGGAGAGTGGAGGATGATTCAGAGAGATAGGGCGGACAACGCTGCTGATGATCGTGGAAAGGAATGTTTGATACTGAATGCAGAAAACACTCTAAAGAGCTGAGGGAGAACCATGGAAATCTAAAAATGCACTTTATTGAACAGCCACCACTGCAAAGCGAAGCCACACTGTCAGCTTGTACTGTGCGTAGTCTGAATGCATCCTTACTTAAAAGCTTTTTTTTTTTTTCAGAATTCATCCAAAAAAACATAAAAGCAGCATCTGAGATCCTCATACCCCAAAGAGCAGAGGAAACTATACTGGACATGAACAGAAGGTAGTAAATAGATAAATAATGCATGCACTGTTCTCTGCACACCCAATAAACATAGTATAACATAGTGTCCCTGCCAACCCAACCAAACTCAGCATAACATCAGAATCTACAGTGAACCCAGTCATCCCTCTCCTGCACTCTCCTGGGAGCCATTCCCACAGAGCTCACTGTTGGTGTCCTGATTCTCTCTAATCCAGAAGGATCCCCTGGATGGAAGGAGCTACTGTATTTCCCCCCAGATGCTGCCATCCCTCTATGCATTCTGCAGAAACAAGTTATTTTGGTAACCGCTGACATCAGCTAAGCGCCAGTAAAACAGAAACTTCAATAAACGTACGTGCGTAAAAAACACCATATAATAAAGAGATCAATAAAACACTTAAGGATTATGTGTAATCCACTTTAGAATTTCAATGGAACAGCTGTGGAGTTCGGGCTGAACCATCTTCTATGTTAAAATATCAAAGACTATACTCTTTATGCTCTTTAAAGGAGTGGTTGGACATTTTGGAAAACATTTAAAACATTTTTTGACGAGAGCTGGATAAGACTTCTGATCGCACGCTCACGTTATGCGTTTTTGTACCAATCAAACAAAAGAGATATAACATATTTCCTGCCTTTATGGTAAACTAAGCTAACTTGCTGCCGGCTGTAGTTTCATATTCACTGACAGATAGGAGCGTGATATTGACCTTTTCATCTGACTCTCAGCAGGAAAGCAAATAAGCTTATTTTCCTAAATATACAACTATTCCATTAAAGTTGCTAAAATATAGAGTAAGTTATCATTTTGTAATTTCATTTATAATTCTAAGGCCGAATAATTCATGTTATATCACAATTTTGTCTTGAATGCCTATTTCAAATGCTTTGTGTGTGTATGAGTTTTTGAATGATTTGTAAGTTATTCATTCATTTTTACATTTTTTAATTGGCTATTTTACAAGCGAGGCATGTAACTGAACTCTGCAGGGGCTAAAAAAGATCAAGGTACTGCAGCTTAACAACTACAAATAATATACATTTTGATAAAGCAAAAGGCAATTAGGACAGACATTCATCAATTTCACAACACACATGCAAACTAAAATGTGCTACAAACACAGAAGACGCAAACATAAAGAGAAAAGTGACACAAAAACAGAATAGAAACGTATGGGGGTCTGATGAGCACAATCAGTGAAATCAAACAATCAGAATTTTAATACTAAAATCAGTGTGGTTAACTACGTTTCAAGATCAATTTACAAATAGTTGAAATAATGATTTTTAATGTTGCTCACAAATTTGAGATAAAAGTCTTTACATTTTTATATGTTCAGTTGGAGAAAAATATGAGGTCTGATTTGCCTTTGGTTCACCTTTAGATAGAAATTTGGAAATTTAGGTGAACAGACGGTTTTACTTGACTTCTATTTGACCACTGATAAAAGGTCATATAGCTGCAGAAGTGTCAGGACAGCTCTGTATCTGCAATTACCTCTTGGTATAGAGCTAACCTGTGACTTCTATTATTATCCACAGAATAGAGGATGTAGGTCACAGGGCTTCAGTACTGTCTTGTAGACAGCTACAGTGAGTCCGGTGCCTACCTTGAAAGTGTAGGCCATCTGCTTCTCCCGGTCCACAGGCTTGAGGAGTCTGAGGTAGCGGATTATCCCAGTTGGGGTCAGGCCGAAGATCGCGGTGTAGTCATCCAGGGAGATCGTCACCATGGGGTCTTTCGTCTTCCAACAGACAAGACATAAAAAAAAAATACGTTACCATGGCGACATGAGTGTTTCATCAGTTTTTCCAAGGCCGCAGCTGTGGGGCTGAGAAATCCTATCAAACGGTACATTTTGATCTGCCAAAGAGTTGGAAAAAGTAATCTCCTGGCAGGTCTCTCATCTTTCTTCAGAAAACAGTGGAGAAGGAGTTGAGGAGGGAACCAGAGACCGATGTCTTTTTGACATGATTTTATCAATACATGAACGAAGAAAGGAAATTACTTCTGCTAAAACAACATGCACCCATTATTGCCCCCATTCCTTTTTAGGGAAAAAATCTGCTGCATTAAAAAAAATGGATTTTACTGCTTTTATTTAGGGTGTCCTGAGGCTAAATAAGCCTGAAAACATTTTTTAAAAAGAGCCATTTACCAATGATGTGTCATCACTGCTGTGGTTAGACTGTGTTAACAAATAAACCTGGAGTCCACTGTGGTCCTTTGCTGCGTCGGCTTCGATTCACGTCCATCAATGAGTCCTCTTAAGAGAGTTTGGTAAACATTAGGACTGGGTGGCTTATTGATTTTGTTATCTCTGTTTCCACTTCCCTTTGATTTGTTAATCTTCTCCAAAGACTGAGCAAAGGGATATTTTAAAAGATGAACTAAAGGTAGCAGTCATTTGTTTTGGCTGTGTTTATGACGGTATGTTTCCGCCCATTTAAATATAGATCAGTGCAGCTCGAGTATGGAATTAAAAACCTTCTCCACTGTGGTAAGTAAACACACACACAAAAACAAACATGCACCCATATAACCACACCATTTGCTAATTGTGTTAAAAAAACATGAGCCCAAACAGCCCCTTCACCAAAAACTACTACTATTACTACACACACACACACACAAAAAAAAAAAAAAATATTTCAGTAAAATAAAAGTAAATTAGTAAAATACATTTGTTTGGAAGAGTAAAGTTGGTATTCAAAGAGAGTAAAACATTTTACTTAAACCACTGCAGAAACCAAAGGAAAAACATCCATCTGCATATAAAGAAAGAGAACACAGCAAAGCAAATCACCCCAATCACATACTCCCATTAGGATACAAAAGTCAGTGCATCAGCTACATTAATCCATGTACACCTATCATTACCGGAGACCTGTACTTACTTCACCATTTCTGAAATTTTTACCCAACAGAAAACACATAATTTCTGCTGTTGTGAACAAACTGGAAAGCTCACAAAAATGTTTTTTTTTTTACTCCAAATTGAAGTTACAAGTTTGATAACTGTATGTTGGGGATGTCTCCAGCAGTGATGAGTGCCGATAGTTTGTTTTTACTCTTCTGTAAAGTGATGCATAAATCAATAGTAGGGATGTCCCGAGTCAATTTGCAAAGCAGGGATCAAGCTGATTGAGGCTTTTTTTAAAATGCATCAGTATTGGCTACATAAAAACTATCCACTTCTGATCGTTTGTTTATTCTAACTTGTTGCGTTCCATGCATGGCATCTGTCAAAGCTGATCCCATTTCAGTATATACACAACACTGAAACCCCTTTCGCGTTGCATAGTGGACAAATAAACATCCGATTAAATTAATGACATCCACGCTGGCATTGCGTCACAGCGAGCAAGGCGAGTACTTTTCATGCATGCCAGTTAAACAAGATAAAACATATGGGTTTAACTTTTAGAAACTATAGCGATGAAGAGAAGTTCAAATCCTGTCCAAACTTCCCTGCTTCGGAAGCTCCAAAATAATACTCCTCTTTCTAAAGATATCATACAAAACACTCTGCTGTACAAAATATTGTAAGAAACCAATTAAAGCTGTGATGCAGATTTAACACAGGGCTGTTGAGCAGTTAATTTCCGTCACTGAATTGGCTTTACTGATATAAATGTAGGCCTCCTTTAAGCCATTAAGTGTGCTCAGTGCAGCTGTATTATGCAGGAAAACATAAATACTGGATTAATCTCAGTATCATAAGATTTTCAATATTAAAAGGACTCACATGGGAGATTAAGAGGGAAAAACTTGATCGGGACATCCCCATATTACGTGTGTGTGTGTGTGTGTGTGTGTGTGTGCCATTGGATCTCCAAGCAGCCCCTTTACCTACAGGTGTATCACCAGGAGCCAGCTACAACAAGGGAAAAAAATACAGCAGGGAAATGACCCACAAACGCATTATTTTCAGTGAGTACACAACACAAACACATGAATAAACGTGGGCCTTTAATCAATATTTAAGCAATGCACTACAAGCGCTTTGTGTTTGTGTGCACACATGCATGGGTGGACATGTGTAAAGAGTAGGCAACAGTGAGCAGAGGCTGATAAAAGCGCTTTCTCCCCACCTCCTCAATGTCATTATCCAGAGCGATGATTCCCAGGGGAGCAGTGAGGTTGGCGCTGGCTGAGATAGTCGTACCCACTGGGGAGGACTCGCTCACATAGCCCTGATAGGTGGCAAACTGGAAATATGGTGCCTGGTTGTTCTCATCCAGGATTTCGATAATGAGGTCTGCATAGGCTGGGAGGGGGTGACCGTTGTCCTGCTCAGCCTGAAAAACAATAAATATGAAAAAAAAAAAAAAAAAAACAAAAAAAACAAAATCTAAGTCAGGTATCAAATATCAACAAGCCTTTAAAGAGGTTTTCATTTACCATAAAAAATGAAAACCAGTCTGCTGGAAATTTATCAAAAAGTACTAATAATGAGTTGGATGATGCACACTGAAGAATTATGCTGTCCCGACTCCTGCGCAGGGACAGAAAGGCGTCATTTCTCTGAGTGTCATTTCAATTACAAAAAGCTGCATTGACTAAATTTAATCAGGGGTCCACTTTGGATTAGGCCTCAGTAATTACCGGGGCACTTAACGCAAATACCATCATTTCTAGGGGAGAGACAGCAATTAGTGGCTATCGCTACTCCCTACAAATGGGTGACCAATGATAGAAGGAGGCCCAGTGGAAATATTACTGGCAAAGGCAGTGCCAAAATTAAGCACTTAACTAGTAAATGAGTGTACAAGCACTTGTTTCTAGTTTTCCGTGCAGCATCCGGCCGTAGAACACATTTCTTTCAAATGTCACCGCTTACAGCAGCTCTATGGAACTTTTCATCTTGTGTTGATTTTGGTGATCCCGGTGGATAAGGGCGATAGTTTTTCACCTAACATTACGTTACATGTCTCTCCGCCTCACTCCTCACTACAAGGAGGCTACTACTCTGGGAGGACAGCGAAGAGCAGGTCCGGAGTTGGACCTTCAGTTTGCAGCTGAAGCAACTCGAATTCAGCCAGAGCAAATCCCAGCGCTGTTTCATCTGATGCCGCAGAAGAATCCAACCCAGTGGCGGTAAGAATAACTATTAGAAACTAAGAGAAATAGCCAAATTTCTCACAGCATATGCGGGTCATAAGGAGGCATCAGTATCAAATTGAGATTGTTTCATAAACAAAAAAAAAACAAAAAAAAGAAAAATCCATAGCATTCTTTAAAACAACTATTCTTACAACACTAAATCAATAGACTTACCTATAAAATATTACAAAATACTCACATATGCAGTGTAACTGGACATAATAAATGTTACAACCCAGCGTACACATAAATACCCAGAGGTGTACACTCTCACAAAAAAGCAGCAGAGTGAAATGTTGACTCACCTGCATCCGTAATCAGCTCGTATTTGTGTCCACGTACCTAACTGTATCGCACAATCACCAGCAAGTAAACATCAACTTCCCATTTTCCAGCACAGTTGGCGGGTAACATGACTGCTTGAGCAGTGGAGTGCATTACCACAAACCAAAATGAGTGTTGTCTCGACTATTCAAACAGCAGAAAATGCTAAAGAAGCTGTACCCGAGTTGCGCCTGACAGCAGCCCAGCGAAACCAAACCAAATGACTGTGGTCTGGTAAGGCTGTCACTGCAATCTTTCTCCTCCTAAGCACATATGTCACTATTGGCTCCCACGCCAGGATGCTTCAGAAACAGTACAGCTTTGAAAATAGAGATGGAGAGGGGGAGTGAGGCGACATCAGTTTAAGCCATGACCTGGAACTAATTCTGCACATTAGCTCGATTTCACCGGCCTTGCGTTGCAGAGTGCCGATTGTAACAGAAGAATATAGTTAAATGGCAAAGTGCAGACTTTGTAATTTCTTGTTTATTGTCTTGTGTGTGTGGCCTTCAATTGCACGCTTTTTACAGATTGTTGATAGTTGAGATTCACTCCAGCTGAGGTTCACAGTTGACTTTATTGCCATCACAATGTATGCCAGACTATCTTTCCCAGACATCGCCTGCCTTTTTCCCCCTTATCTGAGTGATAATAAAGAACACCCACACGGCGCTGACCCACAGATCCAATCTGATCGCATAAACACCTGCGGGAAAAGTGCTGTCATTGACAGACAAAGTGTGTGTGCCTGGATGTTCTCTCTTTTTCTCGACATTCACACGCGCACACACACACACATTTGAGTCCAGGAGAGAAAAGACGGGGTGTAGGATTACAGTGTTCCCTGGTGATTTAGCTCTTTAGCGGTGTCCCTATTTCTGGGAGGCAGTGCTAAATGACCTGCGCTCCACTGCTACAACACATGGGCCCTGCAGGAGATTCACTGCTACCAAAAGTCACTGTTTATCACTCAGTCTTGATTCTCCCGCCCTGACTCCATCATCCTTAAAGTGTCATACTGTATCTCTTTACCTCTTTTTTCTATCTAACCAGACATTTTCTCTCCATTTCCATCTGCCTTTGTCACTTGTCTTCATTCTGTCCTGGTCATCTCAGTGAAGACGGCTCCATCAGCATCAACCACGACAAACAACTTTTTTTTTTTTTTTTAAATACGCTCTGGATGCTGCAGCTCATTCCACCATTAGCTTTTGACCTCTTCAAGCATTAGCTATGTACACCACATACTGCTGCATCAGAGCACTCTCCAGACACCAAAGTCTAATTCTCACTTTCCTGCCCCTCTGAGTCCTTGAGCAATGGCCCCTCCCTCACTCCACGACTCAGGTAGATAAGGCTCCTAACATCCACCGAACACATCTCTCCATCTATCACGGTCTTTTTCGTGCTCCCCCTTTGAACTGTCTCCGGTCCTCTAGCTATGCACAGTCCCCCCAGAAGACATTCAAAATGCCTCTTCTGTGATCAACCTCACCCCCCCACCCTCGCCTCCTCCCTCTCGTGGAAATCGGTTCCTCCTCTCATCTCATTGCTCCCCAGCTATCCCGGTAAACAGCGGGTTACACAGTGCTCAGAGGTGTCTAGAGGTTAGTGATGGGTGGATGGAAAGTTCATCTGCACTGATGCTTTGCACCAGTGGCGCCGGGGCAATCCCTGACTCCGCTCCAAATTAGGATTCATGAGAATGCGGCAGCCTATCCTGCTGCTAAGTCCATAAATCATAACATCTTTTTCAGTCACATCTACAAAGCAGATAAAGATAAGGTTAATGGCATTCAGGATTGGGGTTATCTAGGTGGAGGGAGTACGGGTGCATGCTCAAGTTATTCAGATATGAGTTAAAGTTGATGTGACACAAGTACATCACAAATGAGCAGAGAACTGAGCTGTTTAATTCAAGTAATAAAATTAGGAGGCAGCAGGAAAATATATAAATTTTTACCTTGGGCTGATCAGTAAAAGCAGGGTTCATTTACATTTTGGCCAATGGATTTCCACGACTAGTGCACACACATGTGCGAGAGAGTGACAGACAGGCATTACAGAGCATATAACTGAGGCCCAAAAGCAAAAAAAAAGGACTCAATTAGCTCGATATTTGCCTGCTGAACAGGCAGTCACGCCTGAACAATAAAAGATTGAATAAGTCAAACTGTTTACCTTGATGATGAGTGTGAACCTCTGATACAAGTCCCTGCTGATAGGCCGCAGAACGCGCAGCTCTGCGGTTGTTCTGTTAAGGGAGAAATACTGCGAATATGTGGCGGGTTGACCTGCAATAAAGAATAAGAACACTCACTGATTTGGATTCAGCCCACTTTAAGGGCACCATCAAGAACACCAGAAAGACCATTCAGAAGTAAAGGCATGGCATGCCGACCGAGCCAAGAACATTAAATGTGTAAAATCAATGGAGATACGTGATAAACCTACCGACAAGGATGTAGTAAAGAATACCAGGCCTGTCTGACGGTGGCTGTATGTTTCTGTCCATGTCCACAGCCCGAATTGGTGGGGTCACATTCAGTGGGTTCAGTTTGCTCTGCAACAATGGATGGGAGAGTCACCAGCACAGCAAAGCAATCAAACAATCTTTTCCGTTGACTGTGTAAATATAGCCTATAGTTCTACTCAAACAACTCTGAGTGTATCATTATGCAAAGACAGGCATTGAAGCGTCTTATAAAACAGAAAATTCCAAGTAGAGAGGATATGATCTGCCTTGTTTTGTGCTATATATTAACATCTTGGCAGCTGTATAATCTAATGTGATGTATTGTATATTACTTGCGGCTCTGCTCCTTCAGATAAAAACAGCATTCTCTATAAAGAAGCTGCCCTTGACTCTCGTTGAGGCCCATTAAACTGTTTCGCGCTTCTAAAGGGGATAAGAGGAGCTACAGTGTTCAGACATTCTTGAAGCTCAACCCAGCTCCATCTGCTGATACTGTATTCCTCTAAATAATGTTAGTGCCTTGGCCTGTTCTCTGCATTGTGCTGTGCTTACAAAGATTGTACTAGTGCCTCTGGTCGCCAAAGCTGCAAAAATTATAAAAGCCACATTTGTGCTAGTGGTTACATCTAAAGCAGAAGTAGGCATCTTATTTAAAAACTGACTTTACTCATATCTACTAAAACTGCCGCTATGTCCTGACAGGAGTACATGAAACAGATAATGTGTGAAGAAAAAAAAAAAAAAAGCTCCATCTGCTGCCTCTCAGGCCTCTGATGGAGCGTCAATCACTGTTTCTGCATAGGCTTGTCTTCACCATGTCTGCGCTAACTATGAGCTGACATAACAGCGGGTTAACAACAACCGAAAGATCAAGCAATGAGAAAACAACAGTTTATACCAAAGGATAAGTAATAGGAGTTACAAAGAGAGAATTAGACCCAGCGACACCACGGAGAGGGGCAATGGAGGCGAGCTGGTGCACGCCCTGGAGAGGGAAAGAACAGGGAAGTCGCACTAATTGCTTTAACTTTCTAAATAAGACCACTCTCTCCTAACCCTACCGACTGTCACTTTAACCTAAGTGTCAGGAGAGGAGCGGCCACTGTGTCTTACACATTGTGGTTTATTTTAAAAAGGCTGCCAATGCAGATTGTCAAGACTTTTAAGAAAAACAAAATACAAAAAAGAACATTTCTGACATCCAATTCAAGAACCACATTCCTGACGTCAACCAGCCTTGTCCGTCATTATCCATAGCACGCAGGCCAATTATCAGGGTATCTAATTAATGAGCCAGTGCTATTAAATCTTCTGTCTCATCAGTGTGCTTCTAAATATGCCTGATGGAGTTTCACATAAAGGATAATCTGTTTGTGCTGCTGAAGGCTACTTTTCCTGCTCGTGCACACTCAGACACCATCAGCACTAATTACCCAGCTCTTCCTCTACACTTTGGCACCAACATATGGCTAAGTGGGAATATGTTTAGCACATCACATTTATGAATACCTCTCCTCATGCAAAATGCCTCCATATGGCTGATACAGTACATGTGGATATTCTAAGGGGCCTGTGCTAAACTTCCTTAGCGTAGACGGGCACATGGCTAACATCTCGCAGGAAGAATCCCTCCCTGAGGGGGTATATTTATATCCCACAGCTCTGGAGTAATCCTTACACCCCTCCCTAACCAGCCCACTCGCTTTTACAATGTCTGGAGGTGCGCTAAATCAAATCCCCCTAGCTCTGCACAATGATGATTAGCTATAATACCCTCCTCCAGCAGTCATTATCCAGGGCACTCCAGAGCCCACATTATATCCCCCTAGGGCAAAAAATAAATACAGATCAACTTAATAATGCCTGTCTAGCCATTGTGATTAATTACAATACACTCATCAATTATGAGAAGACAAATCTCCCCATGGACAGATATTTTAGCATAATGGTTACACTGCAGAATGGAGAAAAATCAAAGACCAGCAAAAAACTGACTGAAAATTGCAAAGCTAATGTGGGCCCTTCTTAAAGAAATTAAACTGCACATAGTTTAAGGAAAATCAAAGAAAAATGTTATGAAAAATGCATACAGTGATGATAAATGCTACGTCTCTGTGACATCAGACGTATTGACGTGAGGCTTTGCGAGGACGAAACCGCGCAGTGCTTCAAGAGGGAAAGGCAGGAAGACGGGGAAAAAGGCCAACATTTTCTCACACTAATGAAAAAGCTTTGGTTTGTGTAGCCCGCGCTCCCAGGTCCTGCACACTTAGCAGTCTGCAAACCTTTTATCATAAATTATACATTACACGGGCAAACTCCGAATGGAAGTCTGGACAAACAACTGTGACTCACTCGACCACAGCGACAGGCGGGCACACACACGCAGTACACGCCCGTTTGTGTACAGACTGTATATATTTTTTGTCACACACCATCTCACTCTATAAGCCTCAATCTATAACTTTTCATTTTCTCTATATAGCTCCCATTATGTCATTACTGCAGGCGTAATTCGATCTCTCCTTTTGTCTCAGTTCAATTCAATTCAATTTAGCTCCCCATGTTTGAAACGTGCCAACCAAGTAGACTCAACTTACACTTGACACAGTCTTTTCCCCAATGCGGCTTCAGAGCAGTACTCTCAGCCAAGTGTATCCCATAATGTCATCACACTCGAGTTAGCGGCGCTAATGAAACTATACGTTGTCTTGTCAACCTACAATCAGAAACAAAAGAGCTTGGCCTTTATTTGTAAATTAATTCCACTTATTAGACAAACTGAAATGCTTCATCATTTTCAAATCAAGTCATTTTTTTCCTTCTTTACTTCTAAGCACATATGGCGCAAAAATACTGTCTTCTTCGATGACACAAAAACAAGTAAAGCTCATACAGAAAGGAGCCGGGCTGAGATTCAGTCCCATCTGCTCCGATGATGCCGCAATGCCAACCACAATCCAGTCCAGTCCAGTAAATCCAATCAAATCCAATCCAGACTGCTCCAATCCAACTCAGTTCAATGCAGTTCAATCCCAGTCTAGATTAGGCCGCTGATGGGGGCTCTGTTATACCACTGAAACCTCTAGAACGAGTGCATCAATAGACCTCGACTTGTTTTGTCAGCTGCTGTCTCCAAGATCCATGATAGACTGTCAAGCTAAACTTTCAGGTCAATACGACAAAAGCTTGACAAAAGTTTAAACATCCCCAAGTTTCATGGCGGCTGAGCAGATGAGGATGGAGATTCATGTGTCGTGTTCAAAGCTCCAGAACAGTACTAAATGGACCTTGAGGGGAGACTGTTTTGTTAACTAATCCAGTCCCGTCCCGGCTAGTCCAGTGCAGTGCAAGAATTCAATTCAGTTCAATTTAAATCAGTTCACTTCGGTTCAGCTCATTCTGATGGTCACAGGAGATAAGGATTTCTTAAGACATAGATAAAGTGTTTATAGATATACACATAATTTCTATTGGGGCAGCACTTGTTTTCTCTGCCTCAGCCTCTTTATCTCAGCCGCCACACCATCTCCCACTCCATTTTTCCTCCCTATATGAATTCCAGTGGTGTTTGGCTGTCATCACAGGTCAACTCAGCCTTCACCTCTAATTGCTAGTCTAACAGACCAGAAAATGCCCCTGGAATTACCACACTGAGACAAAGCAGCTAAGCTCACTCAGCCTCCAGGTGTGCAGGTGAAAACAAAGTGCAAGGGGACAATTAGGCTTTTCAATGGGCGCGGCGTAGTTTAAGGAATTTACACGTGCAGTGCAAATGTATCACAAATCTGAATTATGTGGCGCAATGCGTGCACACACAGGGTGACGGCTAAAAACACAACCTGCGTGCATGAGAGCACAAATATGTGCATACTATTAACGGGAGGAATTCTGTTAAAATGACCTTGTGGAACAGCACTGTGTTCACACTCGCTTTGTCTCACTGGTTCTTACCGGTTCAGTGAATTCAGGAATAGCAACACGGTAGGTGAGGGGGTTGCAGTCGCGGGTGTTGTTCACCAAAATACATGGCAGGAACATTGGGCCCAGGTCGTCTCCGTCCAGAACGTCCACAGTCAGAGTGGTGGTAGCCGTTAATCTGTTTGGTGGGTACGGAGCGCGGTCCTGAATGACGAAACAAATGCTTTCAGTTTTACCTTCAAACTCCCACACAATTTGCATCCGTGTGCACTGGGGCACAATATTATATATTACATTAGGTATTAGGTTTATATTATGGAAGCTCACGGTCATGCAGTAATTAATGTTTTATTCTATCATTAATTTGTGTGAACACAGGAAATGGTACTGGAACATATAACATAATATAACATTTTTTTTTTAGGTAAATAAAGTAAGCTAATAACATCATTTTAATACACAACACTGGGTCAGTTATGGATATTTTGAATATGCTTACAATAACAGACTATAATTTCTGCAACATGACATTCGATGCAGTAGGGAAACAGTATATTAAGACTGAAAAATACACATTTTACAATGAGTTTCATATATAAAACATCTAAACTAATATTTTTTTCATTACAATATAAATAACATTTTTTAAAGCACAGTGTTAGATTAGGTTAGCTGCATGATTTGCTCTATATTTTATAACATAAAAACATAACATTCATAACAATGGCAGAGAGCTTGTCAACTAATATAAAGGTTATCCACTTGACTGTGTATCTGAGGTGTTAGGATACAAACAATGTCCAGTGACGTCCAACATCAGACCACTTCAAACCAGATGGAGCAGCACTTGTCTTACACATTCTACTAAACCTTTTCTTCTTAAGAAAATAATTCTTGGCAATAGAACATCTTTACAGCAGTTATCCTTAAATATTTCTCCTTTTGGTACTGTTGCTTCCCAGAGTGGTGCCCAGGAGGAGTGAGCAGCACAGCACTTCAAAGATTCGCGTTGTCAGTGTAATTGAACTCTTGACATAAGCGGCGCAGAGTTCTAGTAAATACCATGTCTTCTTTCTTTCCCTACTCTGACGTCCTCTTGCAAGAGAAAATGAAATCTCCCTGGAGGACCTCTTACTGGGCTAAAGGGTTGAGTCTTTTGCTCCCTCATGCAGGAAATGGAGAGAACAGGAGATGGGCTGACTGCTAAATGATTATCTGCCCTGCAGTATTTTACCCCTACCATTGTCTAGTATAGAGAGCAACATTTGACCACTGCTTGTCTGGGTAAGTGTTTATGTAATCAGTGATTTGGAGGTGATTTTAATTATATAAATAATGGTGTTAAAAAAATAAAAGTGTTGCTTGTTTTTTGTTAAGACGTTCTGTATACTGAGACTCTGAGCTTAGTCAAACAGCTGCGCCTTTAACATCTTACACTCCTAAAGAACAGGAACAGAGAACTCTTAGATCCCAGCCTGGGTGTTTTTCTAATTGAAGTCAAATTCTTGTCCAGTGGCCCTTGGTCAAAAAGACATTTGCTGCCTAATGGCTGAGGGTAAGGACCAAAAAAAAAAAGAGCATAAAAATGCCTTCATTATAATTCATCATTAGGATGACTTGTTTTACAATATTTTCCTCTGTCGTATTGCCCTGTGAGAGTGTGAAGTAAAATACCCACCCTCAAGTAAAATCCATAATTAAAATAACTCTGATATGCAAAGCTGCTTGGCTGTATACAGACTACAAACAGTTATCTCTGAGCGTCTCAAAGACAGCTTCAATCACTTTAAATGAAAAAAAAAAAGTGAGTGGTAATGGAACCCTGGAGGGTTCAGTCCTCTAAGCCCAATATTGCTGACTGTGAGTAATCTCTGAAGTAGTATTAGTTAAATGTGAGTTAAACAACTTGTTTGTGTGATGTCCTAACACTGCTGACTGAGACATCTCTAATTACTTATTAAGCTTCTTTCTTATTGGTAAATTGGTAAAACTGAAAATGAGCAGGTTGGTTTGCTAAATGATGCAAAACACTTAATCAAATAATTGAAAGATCTAAATTAAAATTTGTGAATATAACTGAATTGCTATTGAGTACAAAGGCCAATAATGCCAATAACAATTCTTTATTCTTAAGGCTGGTGCTGAGGTAGACAAACTTAAATAAAATGTACAAATCAGGGGCTATTTATAAAATGTTGCTACTGAGCACTTACTGGTTTTAACACTTCCAGTCAAAAGTGATTGCACTGGTGCATTTTAGCTCACTTACATTGGCTTGGACCAAAACCAGGTAGCGAGTTCTCTCTTCGTAGTTTAGCCTCTCCGCCAGAATAATGTGTCCTGAAAGGGTGTTTGCGACACTCACTGTTCTGTTAGATGCCTGAAAAGGGAGAGAGAGTCGATATGATAAGACAGAAAGAAAGGTGGATGTGAGCAATAAGTCCTGATTCCTGAAGAAATTTACAATGGTGTAGAGTCTGTTTGTCATGGCGTGACTTTTCCATATACCGGGTCATTGGGGTTGTAAAGAATGCTGTATTCGATATGTCCATTGGGCCCATCATCAATGTCCGTAGCACCATTATTTCCTGAGAAGCCAGTGAAAATGGTCGTTCCAACTGGTGTGAGCTATAGAAAAAAAAAAGGGGGTGGGGAAAAAGAAAAGTCAACAACTCAAACAGCCCCCTGTGAATATAACATCTACTTACAGCAGAGAGCCCATGCACATAGCTATTACTGTTGCCACTTCACCCCATTAGTATACAAAAAGAAAAAAAATCAAAAAGGAAAAATGTTGCAGTCGCAGCAATCTGAAGGCTTGTGCACACTGCTGACAGAATAACAAAAAGTAAGTATGAGAACCACTGCTGTTCCCCAGAGCCCTCGGCAAAGTCCACAGGACCAGGCAGTGGGCAGGAGAGCTTGTTCAGGGGAGAAGTTGACAGCAATGTAGAATGACTCACTATACTGCTGGGGCAGCTACAACTATGATAACACACTGTGACAGGAACTTCGAACACGCGATGTACACAAGGTGTGAACAACGGACACGAAAGTCGTGTCTAGAACTCAGAGGGGAATTATCATCTAATCTCAAAACACATTCAAGAAGACTACACAGATGGATTGTCGTGAGTAATTGCAGGTGATGCAGGTTTGTTTCAGAAGAATACCCGAATGCTCTCCTGAAGTGCCACTTTGCATAAATATGTATGTGTCAAATGTACAAACTTGAGCAAGTCGAGCAAAAGCTTTGAGTGTCTTACACTGAAGCAGAGCTTGGTGCATTAAAATAGCTATTCCTGTCAGCCACAGTGTAGGAAAAAGACTGCACAGAACTTTTGCAAAGAATAAAGATATTAAGTTTGTTTCAGTTAAAATATCAAAGATGAAATATAAGTTAACTAGAAAACAAAATCTATCAGCTGCAGGCTGTCGGGGAGTCAAATTCCTCAATAACATCGAGTCAATGAGTTAAATAGACTCTCTGGGATCCATTCTGAGATTCGATTTGAAGCAGTGGAGTCAGATGCAAAGCAACTATGTGTGGGATTTGAAAATTTTAGACTTTTGAGATCCCACTGGTAGTATTAAAAAAAAAACAAAAAAACAATATGTACCAGTGTTCACCAGGACTGGTGGCTCATTTTTCAAAAATTGAAAACTTGCGTTATCAGAATAAATAAAAAAAAAAGCCACAACAGCAACATTGCAATGCAGCACATATTGTATCAACTTACAAATCCTGCGAACCAACAGTAGGAGTTGCTCACTTACCTCATTCACAGCAACATAGTAACGTGGCTGCTGAAAGCGAGGGGTGTTGTCATTCCGGTCCCTCACAACAATCCGTACCTCGTGCAAAATGACAGTGCCGACGAGCTCGTTGGTGCACTGGACCTGAACCACAATGGTGGTGATGTAGTTGGGGGGCTGGGTGAGAGAAAAGAAGACATGTTATTTAAAAGCTACAATGGAAGTGGTTTCATATGTTCAAATTCCCTTTTTTTGTTCTCCAAAATACAGTCCTACAACTGAATGGGGTCATAATAAGCAACTGCAAAACCATTCATTTTCACACAATCAGTATGCCACATTGTGTAAAGAACACAAGTTCAAGTGACCTTCATGTGTTTCAAATACTTCTAAATAATACACTTAATTAAGAGATTAAGATTAAGAAAGGTTTTGACAAAAATGTCTAGCGTGATGTTTACCAGAATCCCCTGGAATTGTCATCAAGTTACTTAAATCAACTTGTTTTTGGTGAACACTGATTGGATTCAGGCAGTCTGAATCTTCTTCAGTTTGGGTGAAAAAACAAGAATCCACCAAAATTGCTTTCAGTCCTTTTGTTAATTATGTTGCCTGCTCTGCACTGAGGTAAACAAATCATGGCTATTGTTATTTAATTTCGAGCTCAGACTGTGCAGCCTGATTTTGCTTTTTGAATATTACATGTCATAAATTATCATCAAGCGGAGAGTGCGTGCCATGTTCTGTTCAAATGTATATTGGACAGCGGCAGCTTGTCTCGCCGCCACCGCTTCGTGACAGACATCACCTGAATTTAGAAACAGGGATGATCTTGCCCTCCGTTGTAATGCAGCCGCGCTTGCTGCTCCCTCTCACTTGCAGAGGTTTGACTCCCATGTGCTCCTCCGCTGTCATCTCTCCTGTTAATTGGCGGTATTTCTGAGGCACTCCCATTAGTGGCTCCACATCCACCTGCGCTCTCTTTGTTCATATAATCTAACCACGCGCTTCAAAAACAGTTTCCTTCCCACAGCAGTCAAAACACTTAACACCCTGCGCTAACCCCTGTGCACCTCACATCTCACATCCTATACTGTACTTTTTAGACTGATCTGTATTCACTGCAGGTCTACTGGATGCCCTGGAGAACTGAGCTGAACATATAACATACAGACATCGTGTCTGTTCATATTAATTCACTTGCTATATTTAGCAGTAGGGGCAAATTACCATGTTACACTGAAACAAATGCCCACCAACTCTGTCTGCTACACTACGCCTCGTAGTTTTCCTATTTATAGCTAAACAGTGAAAAACCTCACGAATGAATGTTTGTTATTAAAATGAAAGAGAAATAGGGTGCTGGTAGAGATTAAATTGTTACTGTAAGATTAAACCCGAGCAAGTTATCAAGGTTAATTGCCATATTGTATTGATCATTTTGACTTGATTGCTACTATCAGTCACGTTTGCAAAATGCTAATACAAGCCATCTCACACGTCTGGTTTGATTTCTCACCTTCTTGATCCGTTCCATGTCTATAAGCAAGAAAGATGAGACCGATCTGCAGAAAAGGGTGCAGAGTGACTGAAGGGGCAGCGACTGAGTCCACATGTACACAAACGTCCCAGTTCTGATAGACTTTTTTGGAGTGTCACAGTCATGTAAACGCCATATTTTGGATTAAAAAAACCTACCTTCTCCCAATTAGACTTCTTCATCATTTGAATGACCTCCCACTGGACTGGAAATTATAATAATAACGACCAATTACTGAGTTTAAACTGCCCTAATAAAAATTAATATGAAGACGCTGACTCTACTATGATTAGACTACAAACAGATGCTGTATGTGTAACACTTGATCATGACCACAAGGGCACTGACCACAGGACACACTTAGCTTGTGTGAAATCTTTTCACTCTATTCCTTCTGTGTTCCAGTGTTTATGTATTTTTTTCTCTAATCCGCAAATGAGCTCACTCACGTCTCGGTCCAGAACCCGTCCGGTGCTGTTGAGGTACAGCCTCTGTTGCGCTGGCTCCAGTATCACCCAGTAGTCGTAGTTGTCCAACAGTGTCAGCGAGATGGTTCTGCCCGGGTCTCGGGCTCGGCCGTTTATTTGCATGTTTTCCACCAGAACTGTGCCTGCGAAGGAAGACAAGCCTCCATTTAATAAATGGTCCTCATGCCGAAGGACAATCACCACAGTTTTATTCTATCCATCTGTGAATAAATCAGGTTGTAGGTAGAAAAGAAATTCTACTTTAAATGTTCTTATCAAATGACAAAACATTTATTTTCTGGATACTAAAAAGCAAAGATAATGGACAGTGAAGGTCATACTACTTCAAATAATCATCTGAAATGAAAGAAAAACAACGATTTATAATATCTAAGACAGAAGCAATGTGCTTTTTTTATTTTGTATACTCTTTTGGTAAAACCTTCGTGAGATAAACTAACACCATTTTTTAAAAAATACTTCTTTGCTGACCACTCAACAACATCCCTACAAGACTCTGGAATACCAGATCTCTGTAGAGTCCACATCTTATGTGGACAAATCTTTAAAATTGATAATTAGAATCCTTCAGGGCAACAGTTTCTGGTTTATATTCCACAGCTTTTAATCAGTGACTGATTAAACTCTGCCACAGCAGCCCCCTGGGACAACCCTCCCAAAGCTTGTTAAATCTGAGGATTGCTTGACTCCTAAGTGGCCAAATTAGTGGATTTATAAAATAACTTGAGGTTCACTAAAAAAAGAAAAATTAAATCCAGGAAGAGCAGCGGTGAGATATTTTATTTGAGATCAGGGGTGCTGAGAAGAATTAAAATCCATATGCAAGAAAAAGTACATCTTTTAGTACTGGAACTGAACAACAACAAAAAACTATTTAAAAGGTTTCAGTGATCAGAAATTTGCATGCAAACATGCACACTACAAATTTCTTAAAGATATTGCTACATCACAGATAGCGACCGAGATAGTGCTAATGGATGATGAATACAGCGAGTACAGGTAGGTTGCAATTATCCCATCAGTCTGGTCTACTCGTTCTGATTCTATCTCTGTAAAAATTCTTTATCTGCAGCCAAGAATTTCTTCTTTTCATTCCTCAAGTAAAACCCAGTTTGTCGCCATTTATGCTTACCTCCTACACATATCTTGGCTCGTAGAGTATATATTAATCGATGCGTATCGGAAAACAGTTATAAGAGTCAGGGATTCAGCTACAGCAATAAATAACCAAGAATCCAACCAAATTCTGCATGAAATGATTAAAAAACATTTGTCATTTCACGGCAATGCATCTGTGAGAGGAAGAGGAGAAAATAAAGCCATTAGGAGCTCCTGCACCACTGCAGGCTGAACCATGTGAGAGTTTCTGTTCACGCACAAGAGCAAAATCATAGCTGACAACCTATAAACGCATGAAGAGGTCATTTAGAAAAACAGATAAACACAATTCTTATAATGAGTAAACCAAACACTGCATTGATATTCCCTTGAGTGCATAATAAAAAAAAATGATCACAGATTTATGAAAATGAATAGAAACAGAGATATCTGATTTTGCAAATAAACTCTTCGTTGCTGTATCTGCATTCTTAAGTGTTCGTTTCGGATTACTGGCTCGCCTGTGTGTATCACCTGTTTCACATGCGGTTAAAATTATGGCTAAAGTCAGCTGCTGATTCTTCAAAGTGCACTCTCTCCCCAAAAACTGTGTTTACTTTTAAGCTAGTAAATTAGACCATACAGAGATGTTGAAACACTGTAGAGACTAAAAGCACTTGACATGCCTCGCCTCGACTACCAGCTGTAAAACCTAAGAGGGTGGTGGTGGTATTTTAATGGGCTTTTTAATTACTGCCCATAACATTTTGTATTTTATCCTTTCATAAGGCAGGTTTATCCATTTTGCAGAATCACTCCGACTCAGATAATCAAGAAGGCGCACAGATGGAGGTGTGATGGACGCTTTTGCTTTATAATTACAATACCCACTCCTGCATTTTTACGCTATTAATGACCGTGCTCCCTGTTTGCAGCAGTCAGGGTTTGATGCATTTGTGTGTTGTAATCACAAGGACCCATAATTATCTGTCTCACTTGGGCTAAACTCCATCTGAAAAATGGATCCTCTAAGAATTTAATTTAAAAGTCAAAAGACCCCCCTGTTGCTCGTTCATTAATCTAAAACACAGCTTTTCATAAATATATCTGCCTCAGTAACTTGAGTGGTGAGCTACATCCTTTTGAAACTCCGGGGTCGTAAATTACAACGCTGATAATATTACAAGGGAGGGCACAGAGAGCCTCCTTTCTTTCTCAAGTTAATTGAACTTCAGCTTTTCTGCTGTGGCAGCCAATACTCCCACTGTTCTGGGCACGTCCTCTCTCGGTCTCAGTCACACGGCAAGAGTCAAGAGGATGCTGGAGTCTGTCAGACCTGTACAAATAAACACTACTAAGAGTTCGACTATACAGAATACCTCATTTCTAAATAAATAAAATCTCTCTCTCTTTAGCAGCCTGTGACTCAGTCAGGGTCATCTCCGGTCAGAAGCTCCTCTGATCTAGGCTTCACAGTGGACTAAGCCCACAGAGACAACACAGAGGGCTTACTTTTATCCCAGATATCAATAATGTTGGCATCCGTAGATGATGGCACCAGATAAGTGTGGAGGCCTGCTTCTGATGAGGCTCCAGTTTCAGTATGAAAAAAAAAAAGTTGAGCTGCATTGAGGTTTATTGGTATTAACATGTAGTTCTGTTTGAAATATTCTTTAGGCTTAATCCATGATCTTAATTTATAATACATTCAGGGTGCCACAAGTAAGTAAACCAAAAGGAATAAGTATGTATGGGAGAGTAAAAGCAAGCAGCAAGCTCACAACTAAAAACTGAAACAGCAACAAGACAATTGATGCCAAAGGCCAGAAAGAGTCAGTGATACTTTGTTTTGTTTTATTGTTCAATAGCATTTGATCTTTAAGAAACTCAGTTGAAAAGCTTCCCAGTTACTTTCACAGTTTTGTACCAATCTCACAGATTTTTTGGGTAACATTTCTGAATTTTATAGTTGTAGATTAGCTGTTGGCTTTTGTGAATGAGAACCCAATAAGTAGTTTTTGAAGCTTATCGCAGTACTGAAACTGCCCTCCTGATGGCAACAAATGAGTGATCTTCTTTTGTTATCTTTCTTATGACCAAGATGAGAAATCCTTTTGCAGTTTTTGACATCTCTGCATCTATGATTCATATAGTTTCAATATTGTCTTGCATAATTACAAAGCACTGGGTGGCCATTATCAACAAAGTGCTTTAGTGTTGAAGTCTTAACTCTCTGGCAAAACGTTAATCGTGGGTCTGACTGACTATATATGTCTGCAAGGACACTGCCACTTTTTTCCCCATATTCTCACACTGTCACGTCAACATCCAATTCACACTTCAAAATATCTATTTCCACCTTTATGTGGATGACATAGATTTACTTGACCCTGCACAAATGTGCAGTGGCCACAGCTGTGTCTGGGACAGCCAAAACTGCAGTTCAATGCCAAAAAAATCCTGAGATCCTTATAACTGGCCAAGATAACAAACCCCCCTGATTTCTACCCCCTGCAGTCCTCTATCCCACTTTGTTACTTAGCACAGGAGAAATCCTGTTGAACTGCATGAACAGACTGACAGTGGTATAATTTTGCATCCTTTAACTCAGAAAAATTCAAAGGATTAATATTCCTTTGAAAAACAAACCTATAGACTGTTATTTGTGTCATTGAAATGTTCCATCTGGACTGCTGTAATTCCCCTTCCTGTGGAGATAGTAAAAAAGTTTCGTTCTGGCACTAATATGAGAGCATATAACTTATCCTGGCATGACTTCACTGGTTACATATTAATTTTAGAAGTGATTTTATAATCTTACTGATTACTTTTAAAACACAGAGGGGCCCCCATATTTCCTGTTAAGTTCCTATCTTGGGTGTTCCAAAGTTTAAAGACCAAATAAAATCAGCCTTTGCAATCAGGGTGCCGAGACTCTAGACTGAGATGACTTTGGAGATCTTCACCCAGTTTCCTGATAATGAACAATCTTAGGGGCCAAGACTGTTTCAATCTTTACAGGAATTTGTTCAAACAGCACTTGAAGGCGCGTGCATGCACAAGCCTCCTCATGTTAGCTGTCCTGTGTGCAGCACTGTCACACTGACGACAGGACATGTAACAGACTGCACGCGCCACAGTAAGATAATACACGCCAGTAAAACACTGCTGCGTTCATTATTGTTCACAAATAAGTAAAATCAAGATATGGATCAGGAAAAAAAAATGCAGCAATTAGGGTTGTCAAGGGAAAATTTATCAATGTGTGTATTTTCTGTTTATCCACCATCTTTTTAATATGTGTGAAGTGTCTGTCAGATGTGCGTATTCTTCCCACTCAACAGAAAAATAGTACATCTGGGCGGCATTTCCCATGAAAAATAAAAAGAAAGTATACAATGACGCTGCTCGGATATTCCAGTAGCCTACACCTTTCTCTGTCAATGTCTGATGCAGTCATGACTGTGGGGCCTCTGCAGTGCATCATTGCTCTCTGAGATGGTGCCTGACATGACTAAGAGGAGGAAGAGGAGGATGATTTATACCTGAGATATTTTAAAACCAAATGTGTCCCTATTCGCACAGTGAGTGGTAATCAAGCAGCAATTATGAAAAGTATAAATGTATAAATGACACTTGCTGTCAAATGATAAGACTAGAGGGTATTTGTCTCAGGAAAAAAAAGCCCTCACAGAAGTGTTTAACTTTCTCCAAAAGTGTATAATAGGCTAAAACACAACATATTCTCTGAGATATCATTTAGGTTTACTTTTCATCTCTCATGTGTGATTGCTGTGCCCACACATACTGACTCGTCATCTCACTCAGGCACAGACTCTTATAAACACAAAGTGCAAACATGTGCACCAGCTGTCAAGGGACCCACCGTGCAGCATACACTGCCAAAATTAAAATATGTGTAGTACAGCCACCACTGAATGAGAAGGGATATAATACCGCTACCATCTCAGCACTCCAAATTCTTAATAGCCCCTAATTACTTTTGATATAATTTGACATGAAAAACATCTGTCTGTTTATGCACTTGTGCCAAAGTAAACTGGAGTCAAAGAGACAAAGGAAAAAAGCCGCAGCTGTTTCATTCACTAAACAGGGATCCAAAGAAGGTTTCTGAGAAACAGTGTTGCAGTAATCTCTTCCTCTGGAGAAACATAAAGGGTCATTTATTTTCCATACTGGGTGAGGTGTTAGTCATATATGTATGCACATTCAAAGCTTGTATGGGGCCCTGAGCATAATTTTGTCAATGCAAAATTAACACCCTGCCATTCTTCAAAATTGGGTTAATTTCAGCCTGGGTGAAGCTATCAACGTTTTCCCATCATTTTGGCAGGCAGTTAATTTGCCTCTGTGGATTTCCCAAAATAGCCCAAATACAAACATCATTTCCTGGCTACAAATTGATGTATAAAAATCACTATGGTAATAACAATAATAATAATAATATGGTAATAACGTTGTGATGTCAAAGTCTGTGCTGCTCTGCTGTTCCCTCTTCTCGGTCTTAAACCACACACCCTCATCAATACCACATCTCTGAGCATTGTCTACATTTCAATACATTGAGAAGGCATTACCACCAGAAGATGTCTTTAAACATTTTACTTATGAAAGACAGAAAACCCTGTATACTTAGGACAGAAAAGGATGCACAAGAAAAATAGAAGCACGCACATATAGGACTAGAAGGCTTATTTACATTATCGATTAACCTTCCATTTTCAAGAAGCTGAAATCAGAGACACTTTTGGACACTTTTTCTTAAAAAATAACTCAAACTGATTATTTGATATGCAGTGTAGTTGACAATTACTCTAACAGTTGAGGACTTATCGATTTATCAACTGACCTTGCAGCTATACACACATACTGAATATTTTTTTCCCCCAAATTCCATCGACCCATCCCCCATTGTACATTGCTGCTACAACTTTAAATCTTTAGATATTTATGTACATATTACATATTTTTACATATATTTATGTTTAAAGCTGGAAGTCACCAATCTTAATTTCGTTATGTGAAAACATGATGACAATAAAGATTCTTAATTCTTGATATTCAGCATTTACTTAGCAGACATGACACTCACTTCAGCAAAAGCTATATGTTTAAAGCAATGTAAGCATGCTCACAAAATGCTCACAGTGACACTGCTATCATGCTAAAGTTAGGCAGATATAATGTTTACATGTTCAAAATCTTAGTTTAGGGCTCAAATCACAAAAGGACAGCTGAGGCCTGTCAATAGTTTCGCAGTTATGCACCGATCACAGTACAATGGCGCTGGTTGAAAAGTCATGTAACCACCAAAATTTATTACAGTTAATCCTGTGCAGGACATGGAAATGTATGGCAATTCATCTAACACTCAAAATCACAAATGTCAACCTCATGGCAGCGCTAGAGTAACAGTCATGGGGTCACCAAAATAATCTTAGCATTTCTTTAAATGGTTATTCAAAAATTTGCCTTATGTATGCACATATGCAAGCATGTATACACAAAACACAAACTGCAGTATATCAAGTAAAGAAGTTCAGTATATCACACCACGTGTATTGAGTTTTTAACCTTGATTTTAACAAAATGATGTTGGCAGATGCTCTACTACCAACAAAACTTCAATTTCTTCTCAGGGTAACCAGATGACCTGCATCAAGTCAGTGCACAGTCAAGCTCAGCGTATTCACCTGGATAATATGACATGGATGATGAAGCCACACCATTCAAGGGGCATCGTAAGACTGGAGAGGAACAGCTCCGACTTTTATCAACAGAAAGTGCAGGAACGCCATGGATACAAAAACATTTTCTAGTCTTTTCGGGTTTTCCAGTTGTGACCTTTTGTACAATCTGGACAATTCTGAAGCAAAAGTAACAGTAATCAAACCGAGATGACAGAGATTTATCTAATCTTGTGATAAAACAGAACACACACAAAGGAACACTAGTTTCTTTGACAGTATCCAGCACCAAGAACTTCATTGTCCGCCTACATCCCCTCATAACATGGCACAATCTTCAATTTGCAGCGATTTGTATACTGTATTGTATGTTTCCAAAGGAGCAACTAACGCCTTTGCAGGATCCAGGTTGGTTTGCACATGATAGCCATGCTCCTTTTTTCCATGGAAAAAGGACGGGATGGCTGCCAACTGTGGCAGTCCGGCAACCTGTTCACACAGATTTGGGTGTCCTGTTCTCTATGGTGATAAATTCAATGTGTTGCTAAGGCAGATTAGTTTTACTGAAGCAAGTACTTTAATCCTCCAAGAGTTTGTTGGCACCACCTGCCATTAATGCAGACGGCAGAAGACTGATTTTATATTTTCTGCTATGTGTATACAGTGTAAGTACAGGTATGTTTATTATAACCTATTTGTTTTAATAATGGCTGCCTACATCAACTGTTCAAAGTTGAAGACAGAGGGATGTTTCACAAATTTATTAATAAATAAAAAATAATTTCAATTTCAAAACCTTATTTGAATCTCTAGACAGAAATGAGGATGTTGGAATCAGCCTCAACTTTGCTGTGTGGTAACAGATGCTGCACTGTAATCAAATTAAGCAAATGCACTAACAAATGTGCCACATCATTATTTAATTTAAAGTCTCATCCACATGGGTCAGGATGGTTTCATTTCTCTCGGTGTAATAATACTATTCCTTTTGATTGTAAGTCAAAGAGGAAAATTGGTTCAACAAATGAGGTCTGACACTGCAACTTGCGTAAATTCATAGTAATGTGGTGCGGTTTTGTTTTGTAGGCCTCACTAAGCAGCCTTCATGCAGTCTTATGAGCAAATGGATGAAATACACAATACAGTAGATGCCAGATATGCTGCAAGCCACCAGAGGCCTACATGTCAAATGAACTATGTTGTATTTTCATCATTGTAAATCTATGCTATGTTGTTAAAGTTAAAAGTAACACTCATAGGATGGTGATTTGTTACATAGGAATCACGTGATGCCTGAGGCTTTCCAAGAGAGACATAGCTGCTTTATTGCAACAGATTGTGTGGTGAAAGAAACAATGGA
This sequence comes from Scortum barcoo, assembly GCA_023238725.1. Lineage (NCBI taxonomy): Eukaryota > Metazoa > Chordata > Actinopteri > Centrarchiformes > Terapontidae > Scortum > Scortum barcoo. The sequence continues at coordinate 14,762,000 of CM041544.1, read as the reverse complement.
CAACACACATCTAATTGATGATGCTGGAAGGTACATTAAGCCATCAGCGCCATCTCTAAAAACAGAGGATTAAAATAGATAGCAAGGCTGTTCCTGCTGCGTCTGCTGAAGAAGAGGGTTATTTCTCCTCCAAGTAGTCCACTGGATTCAGGGAAAGCTGCTGTTTAGTTTTCCGAGAGTATATTCTCATTTTAGATCCAGTCACAACTGAGGTAAATATTCTTGAACTAGCATTTCATATTGGGAGTTCTTGTTGGGTGGAACAATCCATGGAGGTTCCTACAGGGTGTTGTCTTGTACAATTCCTAAACACCTCTAGTTCTTTTTCTTGTTGGGCATGACGGTCACATTTTATGACTTTTGGAAATGAAGCAATGCATTAGCTCATGTCCTTGATAAGGTCACATGGAGTACACTGTAGATGTCATTCATTACCTTGAGTAACATGAAGTGGTTTGAGAGCTTTCTTTAACGCTCTGCTGAGGACAGTCAGCCTGGATCTAAGTCATATCAATGTTTAAATACCAAATAGCGTTGCATCTGTCTACATACATACATTTAAAGCACATAAAGGCCTAGGCACATCTTCAATAGCTCAGTTAAAGAGGCTGCTCAAATTCTCAGATTCATATGGCTGTTTATAGCCACTCAGATGAACTACTTTAGTCCAAGAGTAGGAGTTGAGGTGAGTAGGAGCCATGGTATAGTTAAGTTTTGGATTTGATTAAACATGAAGTTTGCATCACAGAAATCCTAATGTGAAACTGGACAAGCCTTGAGTCAAAAATTCTTCACCAGTACGCATCCTGCAGGAAGCCACGTCTGACTATGTGAAAATCCGAAAATTGGGGCATCATCGTCAACTGAATAAACCACCACTGCATGATGCTGAAGTGTCTGTAATGGGAGCACATAGTGTCTAAGGCTCACATAAATACAGTCTGTCCAAAGCTCAGATTTCAAGAACCATGCTTTTTATCTGTGATGTCATTCTGATTTACAGCCAGGAGCTGCTCCATTGATAATGAATGGGAGACTGACTTTGTGCATTCCTAGAATGTTAGTTTGAAAGCTGTCCTGAGTATTGGAACTGACTGCTTTGCCATCATTTTTAAGCAATTCTCTGTACAATAGTACATTGGAATGACATCAGAATTGGGGCAAACTCGTTCTTTCTTGCTTCTAGCTTTGGTAGCGAGTGATAAAGATTCCTCAATACCGCCCAAGCTGTTACAGGGCATAGGTATGACATCTATTTTTTTTTATTCTGACAGCTGGATTTAACCCAGGGAGTGTTTCCTGACCATGGTAAATGCTGTATATCCATATTTCTGGAGAAACTGTGCCATCTGATCAAATATAATCCAAAAATGTACACAGCTTTCCTGAAAGATATCACTCTCAAACACATACACTACCTAAAAGATTCTGCAGGAATCATACAGAGTTGTCCCATGTGGACAAAAATAGATACGTGTTACACATTTTGCAAGAGCTCCAGTGTAGTATGCAATAACCACATTCAAAACCAAGAATGGGGTTTGCTTCTCAACATGACTGCAGTCACCCAATACTTTTTCACTGCATCTACTTGGTGCTAAACCTGAAGTGAGTGAAAACATTCACTTCGAGTCCCATCACAGCCTAGCCTTAGTCAGACAGACTCAAGGCTCTTCACAGTGAAAGCTCATTAAAAATAAAACTGTGTTCATCCACAAGTGACAAATCTATATTCAGCTTTGAGCAGTAAAATAAGTTAAAAATATTACATGGCTGAGAAACAATGTTTTGTTATTGGGTACGTCATTAAAGGAGACCTGGCACACACAGCTTGATATGTGATTTCTTCGCCATTAACACAGCATTTTGTGTAAGGAAAGAAAAAAAAAACTGTTCCCTCATATAAGAAGCTCTGTGTGAGAGCAAAAATGGGGGTGTCCTATCGAGTATCACTAATACACTTAAAATATTCCAGCCTTCATTCAAAAAGTATGGTACCATGGGGGAGAAATCTCATTACTGACCAAACACGGGTTTTATACTAACCAGGTTACTGCAGTGCATGTAAACTTCAATTTGCTGCCTTAACTAGATTTCCTCCCACAAACTGGTTTCTTGTGTGCAATGTAAAATATAGCAATTTTCAAATAAAGCAGAAGGCCAGCCAACCTCTGATGGCAATACATGAAAAATCAGGGGATCTCTGTTAGGCTTCATCCTTTTGGGACTACAAGTGCCTGCAGAAAAATAAAGTAATGGCAATCCATCTAATGGTTGCCAAGATATTCAGACCAAAGTTATGGACTAAGACTTTCCTCACTAAAGCAAACACACATCAACCACAGGTCTAAGCAGTCAGGAAACTCCCAAGGCCATTCCACATTAACTATGGAGGTCAAGTATGTGGCGTAGATTTCAATGCAACAATTGACAAACTGAGGAAGCTGTAGTTAAGAAAGTAGAGTGATTCATTGGGTAAATGCAGGGTTAGTGGGTTAATCCTTGAACTCAGCAAACATTAAAATTGCTCCCAGTGTGTGAATAGGCAAGGTTAAAGGCAAATTGGAAATCACTTTGTTCCACAAAGGTATATAAAGGTATATTAGTACAGTCCATTCATTAACATTTCACGATTGATGTTTGTAAGTATGGTCATTACATTCATAACTGATCAGATGGCTCAATCTCCTCGGCAACCCTTCCATTGTTGAACAGCACATGTTGTATTCTGCTCATTCTCGAATTGTTTGAAAATGAGATCTAAGCATGAAATATGAATGACCAATCACTTTAATGTCTGTTCAGCCTAATGTGAGGATTAAACTAATCCACGATCCCATTACAATATGCTTGAAATTAATTGGTGAAGCCTGCGTATCTTATTAACAGAGGAATGCAAATTATCAGCTGACAAACAAATAAACCCAACAGTGCAAACAGCTTTTGGATTTTTTTTCTTTTAAAAGTGATGTATTTGTATTTTTTCAACAACAACAAAAAAAACCTCAAGAGCACACACAAAAGTATATATAAAATGCATGTTTCCCTACAATGGAGAACTCTATTATCTTCCTTCAATATAGTGGAGAAACAAAAATCCTGCAAGTTGTGTTAGAATTAAGAATAGACAATCAATATTTCATAACGAGGGGCCATCACAGAGCAAAAACCGTGACCTTCTCTCTGTTGACAATGAGCTGTATGAGACTCAAAAGACTCAAGGAGATTAAGTTTCATTTCATTGCAGTGTTCACAATTATTGGTCAGAAAATGCCAGCATCATTTAAACTGCCCCAAGCATCATTATGGTGTCCACAAACTTGGCATCATTGTTTCAGTGAAACAGCTCAGTGATCTCTCTACTGATGATGCCATCAATACAGTGTTGGCTCTGCAGCTCCGGGGGAGAAAAACTCTCTGAATGTCAAGTGAGTTGTAATATATAAAAAATGTAGAATCTCATTTATTACATGATCAATCCACAATTTTCACTGTTTTGTGTATTTGTGGACCAGATTTTATGGTGGTGATGCTCATGCAGAGGGCAACCAGTCACTCTTTACATATTGCAGCGACCGCCTCACTCGTCTGTGCCACAGTACAGTGTGAAAAAAACCCAGCAAATTCTGCTCTATAGTCTCTTCACGTACATAGGGGGAGATGCTGCAGTGGAGGAAGACTGGGATTCCCTTGGAGAGATGTGAATAAAAAAAACACATATTCTATGATGACACTATTAATCTAAGTTGACAATCCCACCATATTCTGGGGAAAACCAGCTGAATAATGCAGTGAGGGTTGTGTGCTCACACCAGGACTAGCGCTCATAAAAAAGGCATTTCTTTCAATCAGCTTTAAAAAAAAAAAGAAAGAAAAAAAGAATCTAGTGAGAGCAAAACTAAATTGTTTGGGTGAATTCAGTGCCGGCCGTTGACATATCATGTTGCTATTTTCTCCAATCATGCATAAAGACATTAAATTCGACAGTGACATTTAAAACCCAACAGGATCAAAGTATGTTCATGCAAAGAATCACACCGTACAGCCGAACACGTGAAAGGCCTCTTTCACTGCATATTGAGGATAAGCACAAAGTGATTTACAACAGGAATGGAAGCAATTACGCCGATCGTTTACCGCCACAATATTCAGTAATTGCCATCTTTATTTGCACATCAAACACTAAAATATGTTCTGCACTTCTAAAGAAAAACAATAGCATTAACACAACTAGTAGTCTAATTAGGGGGAAGTAGACAGGAGAGTACAGGCTCTTGCAGGCCGCTTTAAATCTGATAAACAAAGACCCTCAGACGGAGTTTACCATAAATTATGTTGTAGGAAAATAACGTTTTTTTTAGGGGCATAAACCCAACAAATATAAATGTTGCACAGAGGCAGTGACAGTGTATTGTATGTAGTGAGCAACTGAGCCTCACTGTATGTCCCGCCCTCCTGGTTTGCTCTCTAATCCACAATGAGCAGGTGTTGTGCACTAATCTCTGCCTTTCAATTACACTCTAATTATATATTGATGACCTAGCAATCACCACAACTGGCTGTGACCATAGAATTGAACTGATCAGTGTGTGTGTGTGTGTGTGTACATGTGTGCATCTGTGTAAGACACAGAATAGGGTACAAAGAAGTGGTGGTTAAACCATAATCGGAGATCTGCATAGAATTATTTCAAGAAAAGGGGGAATTAACAAACAAGTGCAACATGTCCCCACCCATGTATCACCAACTCACACATTGAAAAACACACACAAACACACACAAACAGAAACAAGCCGAAACACACACATTTTGCAAATGCTTGAATGCAAACAGCAGTGCCCGTTTTGTTTGAGCAACAGATTCACAGCTCCACAAAATCAAATTGGCCACTTGGGTGGCTCCACACAGGTTTGGCCAGATGTTTCCTCTCCTGTTAGGCAGCAGTTCTTAGGCGGAACAGGAACGTCCAAAGTCCTAATCAGCAAAATTAAAGCCAACCTTGCGAGAGTATCAGATATATTTTCAGTGTGGTTTTTAAAATTGAAGATGTTTTGAAACAGCATATTCGCCAAACTGAATGTGTTTGATTTAGACATGAGCAATTGTGACCTTTTTAAACATTCAATTCCAACAATTTTGCGGTTAGAAAAACAACACTGACAAACTGCTGGCTCTGGGACACAATGCAAACTTGGGATGCTGGAGTAGAGGTTCCTGTGAAGTATCCCAAAGCAAGCATTCCAGTGTACAGATGTAGCACATTAAAGTTCACACATCCATGTGTAATAAAAAGGCAGCAGCAATGACAGACTGCCTGCACTTTAAGCCCAGTTTATTGTGTAGGAATTAAATAGTGAGACAGTGATATTTATACAAATGTGCAAAAAGACTTAACAAAAAGCCTGGATCAAGATGGCAACATCACAGTGTTATAGAAAACAGTGTCGTCTGCCTTTGATAACAATTATATATCTTAGTGTTTGAGCGTATTCATGGTTATATAGCGAGGTATTAATAAACACATCTTAAACGTGGCATAATTAATTTGCTATTATAGGACTGACATCTTTACACTTGGCGATTACATTTCCTTGTTATCAGCTCAAAGGCAGGCAGGTGGTTGACAGTTATTCAACTCCGCTCACTTGTGGCAAATGATGGAGCAATATTGCTCATTCTTCTCTTCAGCCAGGGATCAAGACTTTTTTCACCCCACTTGGCGAGAAGGGTTACAAATTATGCCCTTGCTATTTGGGCTGCTCTGAAAGCCCCATACATCAATTTAGTCCCCTGCTGACAACTACTATTGTTTGAAACCCAGAGAATTCGTGACTATAGGTTTTTTGAAGATTCATCATGGTAAGCTGTAGCGCTACAAGCTTGAGGGTGTCTAACAGGAGCGCTGGCACAGTGTTGGGCCAACCTCGGAGGAAATGTTTCCGCCTTCCAGATGCAGCTAATGGAATACAAATGACAGGCTTCTCGGGTAGGTCTGAGGAAGTTCAGTTTTAATCAGGGAAACTGACCCCAAATTCTAACTACACATTCAATTTCCGCATTTGTTCTTAAAATATGCCTGATAACTCTAAATTCTGGTTTAATATCCACCATCCAAAAGAAGCATTAGAAAGACAAGGCAAGACAATTTCTTCCGGTATTAATCACTCTCCATATTTTAAGGGTGAGGGGTCTCGAGGTGCATAAAAATGAATCACGTCAGATACGGTGCGCATTAACAGACTGCTTCAAGCTCCTGCATTTGGCTCGATGTTGTGCCTGGAAATACAGAAATAAAACTAGACATAAAGAAAGGGTAAGGCTTTAAACACACCAAATGCTTTCCATGTTAATATAAAGGAACGTAGGAACAGAGAGTATGTAGTTGAGCTAATGACAAGCTTGGTGGAGAGAAACAGTGCGAGTGGATTGAATTAACTTTAAACAGAGAAGCTAATGAGTCCATGGTAGCTGAGGAAAACATGCACGTAGGCTGGCTCATCCCATTAATTGTTTAAACCTGCTCACACATTTAACACTTTCCCGAGCTGCCTCCTAACCCTGGAGTCATTAGACATAGGACCTGGTATTGTGCTCATGCTTCTGCATGAGGGAGAGAGAAGTTTAAACAAACCGCATGGCATTGAGCATCTGAATTCTAGATTTCCTTTGCCATCATCTCGGCGGCACGTCAGATCTTCCGTGTCGTGTCAAGGCTGCTCTGTGGCCAGTTGTCTCGGCCTAAACGCAGCACACAACATACCAATAAGACGATGAAAGCAAGGGGTTGACAAAAAACGAGAGAAGTGCTCAAACAACTCTGGATCACTTTGATCATCTTCACACAGACTCTGGCACAGTTGTGACTTTTCTGTTTTCTACCAGACGGGCTTTGGGTGGTTGACTTTATTGCAAGTTCAGGGAGGAGTGCGAAGACGCAGAGGCGAGACACAGTTATCGTTTCCTCCCAAAAGAGTGTGCTTTCCATCACATAAATGACTGGTATGAGCATTTGTAATAACGAAAAGATAGAAGGGGATGAGAGGGTAAGGAGTGCTTTGTACTCAAACAAAGTTAAAGTTTCATCTCCATCTTATACAAATAAATGAATCCACTGTAAATATAATAAAATATTTTGAAGCCCATGCATAGAAGGAAAGTGGGCTTGACCATAAAATAAACTTTAATGTGGAGAGCGACATGCCAGCTGATACTATGCCTCATTCTGTGTTGAGCTATTCAATAAGTAATAATATTAACAGCTTGCAGTGCTAACGAAGTTTTTATCATCTTTCTTTTGTGCAGTTTTAAGACTGAATGACTATAATCATAATGGGAGACTTAAAATGAATCAATCAGACGGCTCGTTGTAACAATTATGGTGACTAGGTACAGTGTATTGCAGTGGCTTTTGCTGAGGCTGGACCAGTGCCCTGGCAAGAAAAATTCAAACGTCAAACTGTTTTATAAATCATCTTAATTCCCACATGGATGATATATATATCTCTATATCCTTTAACAATGGCGAATAGGTTCGATTACCCATAAAACCACTTCACGTGAACATTCAGTGTATCCAGGGGGTAAATGTTCAAGGTCAAGCATGCATTTCAGTGACTGATACGATTACTTGCATCATCTGCCTATGGAGGATTTTTACTTTGATTGCCTCATTCAAGTGGGTGTCAGCCTTCCCCAGGATGCAATGATTTATCAGCATTTAGAGTGAATCCACCTTGGCAGATACACCACATAAAAGAATGCTAAATTGACTTCTTTTTAATAAAGCCCTTCAGCAACACTCGTTTCTGATTTCCTTTAAGCTGTTGCTCAATATGCAGTGGGCTGAGAGGATCCTCACATGCTTCAGGCAACAGTTGATACAAATCATGAATTTGCAGAGACAAGATAAAAGCTAGAAGACGGCATCCTCATTTATGGACACACTGATTTCCCACTGCCGTTGTAGGAAGCTTTCTGTTAATGAGAAAATATACCCTCTCTCTTTTCCCCCTCTTCTCATATTCAGCTGCCCCTATCGTAGGAGATGAAAATCTCTTCAATCTGATTAACTGCTTTTGGATTTAGCTCATAGGCTGAATAAGCAAATGAGCCTACAGAAAACAAGCTTTGTCTTTCCAATGAAGATCTGCTCTGCAAGTGAGTGAGACTTTATGTGTTGTGTCTGGCACCTGTCAGTGGGTCTGCAGAAGCAGCAGCTTGGATAAATTAAACATGTTACGCTTCATTTGAGCAACTGGGTTGCTATCCCCTCATGACTTTCTGTTTCTCTAAAGTGAAAACCTCCAAGAATAAAACACAGCAAGCTGAAATGAAAAAGAAGAGGCTAGAACCAAGAAAATTGGCTTATTTCATAATCAAAGTAAAAATCCTCCATAGGCAGATGATGCAAGTGGCATAATGTCTATGCCAAGGTCTATTGTCTTAGCCGAGTCAAATATAATTCAAGCCCAGCCAATCAATGAACAAACTACTGAAAAAACACACTGCCTTGACAGTAGCAAATGTTTTCATGTTTCTGTGCACACGTCTTCCATAGGGAATCCTCACTTCTTGGCTCCTCTGCCTGATGTTAAATATGTTCTTCTGAGGAGCCAAGGGAAACGGGATTATATATTTATTTGTTTGTCTATCTTTTCTGACCTCGACCAAACGAAGCCAGACAGACGGGTGATTATGTTGTTTGCTTTCCCATTCACTGACATGAATGAATATAAAGGCAAATGCTCAGAAAAGATGGAATCTTATTATGTGCCATTTGTATGGTTTCTGTGTGACAGAAGAGATGAAACACATTTGGAAGGATAATTGCTTTGGTCAATAACGGCAGGTTGTCTGTTTTACATTCCATTATGGAGAGGACAAGCTCTGGGCCGTTTCATCAAGGAGAGATAAATAAAAGGACGGTGGAGCCAGAAGAGACCCATATCCCAGGTAAATGAGTGCTTTATGAGGAAGATTAGCGCAAATCCCTCACACACAGCGCATCGGCACATGTGGGGCGAGGGAGGCTTTCGGATCCAGGCTTGGCTACCTCCATCTCACACATTCCCCCGGCAATCGATCAATCAAATCAATCAAAGCCCCAAATCACAGCTGCACACACAGAGAGGAAGGAGTAGGTGAGACAGTATGACAGCATGAATTAGAGGCTATTGCTTTGACAAATGGCAGCCTCATCTGACACAGAGAGACACCCAATTATGCTCTTGGGATACAAATATGCACATAAGGTGTATGCATATGTACACACACACACACACACAATTCCTCTCTGTAAGACAGATAAACACCCACAAAGCAGAGCCCAGAGCACATACAGCAGGGAAGTGGAGCATCTGTGAAATAGTATGCCGATTGTATAAACAAGCTCTGGATTCTATCTTCAGTGAGAGCTGCTCATTAAACTCTATTAACCTGCAGAACTAATATCTGCAGGGAGAACTGAGTGAGACAAACACACACCTGCTCCATTTAGGGAAACGCATTTCTCATTCCCTGAATGAACATATAGCTCCTCCCCAAGCAGCAGTCAGCGCTGCCTGTCGCAAACACGCGCACTTTTACTCGCACGAACACACAGCGTCATCAACAAAATGCAGATGGCAAACGCTCAAAACTTGAAGCACAGAGCTGTGAGAAGAACAGAGAGGGAACCCAGAGAGAGATGAGAAGTGGGTGCAGGTGATGGAGAGGCCAAAAGAAGATGAATGGAGGAAGAGGAGAGGAGGAGGAGAATAGTTTCACCTGACCCACTAGAGCGCTGCATGTCTGCTCTCATGCATCAGTGATTCCTGTACCGCTGTAGCACAGGTATACCAAAGTAAAGACAACCTGCGCAGGGAGCGAACTACTCATTAATGGAGCCCCATGTCACGTCTGTATGCCAAACACCATCTGTATTCACTCACTCAGACTCACACAAACACAGGCGCACCTAGCTTTACCCTGGGAGGGCAGAGCAAATATACACACCGACAACAACTAGAATTTATTTATCTTTAATTTAAAATACAATCAAAATGACAATGCAATATGTCTGACAAAACATCTCCTATAACCAGGCTGCCCCAAGAGCCATCAGCTGAGCGACTGTACTCTATTACACCACAACAATGAACAGTCCCACTAGGGACAAGTATTAATATGTATTGCATTACCAAAGCAACATTCACTGTAGTACAGAAACAATCCCAACAGTGTAATACACGCCACTTGAGTGCAGAAGCATTTACCATTCTGGAATAGACAATGAAGAGCAGCGAAAATAAGTGCGGAGCGTAGGTGGGCAATTGTTCTGTACATACCGTTGGGGCTCTCCTCATCAATGGTCACTATCGTTGCAGGGGGGCCTGGCCGGGACAGCTTACACTCTGCATACGCAAAAAGGAAAAGCAAGTTAACATACAAGAAGCCCAGTTGCTGTTTGCCATATTCAAATAACTTTTGCAGTAGTAGTATGTGTTCCATGGCAGCTTATGAAAATGACTGCATATTGTGTAGATTGAAATTCTTGAGTGATTCCATTTTATGTTACTTCATGTCATTACATTGTACCTTTTACTTCACCAGATTTATTTCACATCTATAGTTTTATAGACTATGATTTTGCACTTTCATCAATGACTATCATGAGCTTATAAATGCAATGAACATAAATCAGTTAAACTAGTGTTTCCCAACATTTTTGGCTTATAAAACTATCGCCCTTTAAACTTAGACATTTGGATAAAAACATTTTATTCAACTGACTCAGGCTCAGAGATAATATTATCCCCAAAAAGCAAATATTACACAATGATTTAAAACATATTGTCTTTGCTACCCCTATCATCTCCCAACCCAAAAGTCATCATGTGACCCACTGAGGTCAAACCCTTTGGTTGAGAACTGCTGAACAAAAGTTATATATAAAGTACAGTTATATATAAAGTAACGCAAATAAAGTAGTTAAAACTAGCTCCATCTCGACCAGCTTCAGCAGTAAAATGCTGGCTATAGTAAGCAGCAATGCGTCAGTATTAATAATGTAATAATGTGACATATAATAATTTATTATACATAGAGGCTGTTTTTTAGCAGAATCAGTACTTTTACTTTTGATATTTTACATACATTTTTACAGAACTTTGACTGAAGGACTGGTGTACAGTTTGTCTGAATATAGCTGAAGGCAATGCTAGAACAACAAAAACAAAACAAAACAAAAAAAAAACCCTGACATACAATCACTGACATCGTAAATATTTCATTGGTCTGAGGAAATAAACCTCAAAATGTTGTTTGAGTGTCCTTTTGTCATGCCATAAGCTGTCACGTTGACACATCTTTTTATGGCAGGTGGCATCGATGACTGCTGCCGCACAAACATCAACAGGAATGGACTGCGCGATACTGACACTAGACAAACACGGTGGTCAAAGCATGTGGCAACACCATACAGCAGACGAGAGCGGAGCACTGACGAGAGCAGCTCCACAGATGGAGGTCACAGCAGCGAGATGGTACGAGCACATGGGACACAGGTAATGGCAGCTTGACAGACAGCACCAGATGGGGCAGCAGGAGAGGTGGAGAGGAGGAGACAGGAGGAAGGGAGGTGTCTAGCGTAGCAGAATAGGCGCTGCAAGGCAACGCGCTCTGCAGCTGATGTGAGGAAAGTGCAGGATTAAATCTCTTTCAGCGGGGAAGAGAAAGGGGGAGAGCGAGATCCAGGTGGAGGGAAAGAGCGAGGGAGAATATAAAAATGTAATAAAACAAAAAGGAAAACAGACAACAGATGTTTGCCCTCTTACCCTCGTACTGCCAGTCTGAAGGGGTCATGGGTTAGTGGAGCCAGAGGGAAGCAGAGCAGAAGCATGGAAGAAAAGAAAAGCATGAAACAGTTGGTTGAGGAACACCGCTGATGTTAGGTGAGGAGAGAAAAAGATCGTTATAAAAAAAGAACAGATATTAGAAAATAGGGGAAAAGAGAGGCAGTTTCAGGGAGGATATACCGAAGAAGGCTCTACTTGAGAAACCACACACAGTTTTTCCAAACAGGGCCAGCAGATGTCTTCGTGCTGCCAGTAGCTGCTGGCTGACATTATTTTACACCAACATAATGGAGTGCATTACAAATATGAATGAACCGAAAAACTTTCTCTCATTAAATTAAGTGGTACCATGTGTTCTGAAAAAAGAGAAACAGCCATGAAAGAGCGCTGGAACTCATATACCAAGTTATTCAGCAACTTCTGCCTCTTTTTCCTTAATGGCTCTGCCTCCATCTTGTAAGATATTGAATCTCGAGCCAGCGTGCTGTCACCTGGTGTCCACTTACATCATATGTAATCAGAGACGGACAGAAAGAGAAAGACGCATGGGCAGTGACACCAAATCAACAGTCAGCGCTATAGGGTTTCACACCCGCCTTCTGTCGCCTGTCTTCAGTTGTGCAACTAAGCACCTGTTGCCAGGTGCAAAACAGTGGATAGTTTTCTTATTAAATATGCATGCCCTCGAGCCTTCACTAATACGGCTGTTTAAAAGTGCATTTTAATCAGAGATGGAAAAAAAAAAAAAAAAAAAAAAACTTTGGATGTGATGCGGCTGCATTTTTAATTATGGCTGTTTCCAAAGTGCAGATATACCCAATAATTAGCAATTAAATGCCAATGAAAACCTGAGGCTACAGTATGGAATATTTCATGCAAATCAGTCATTGCATTTTCATCTTCTTCTAATTTAAGTTACTGTCATTATTTGGGTATTTTATTAAAAAGAGTTTATTCAGAGCTGAGATTTACATTCAAGGCATCTCATCTTGCTCAATATGTGACCTGCTGTGAGAAAAGCTTTTCTCAGCACCAGACAATAAAGTTGGGACATACACAACCTTTTCTAATTTAATATCCTTGGGGAATAATTATCAGCACACACATCACATCATCTTGCACCGCTAATACCAAAGGTGTACTCACTGTTCGAGTTAAGAGTTCTGTGATTTTATAGCAATTAGAAAACCTGTACCCATCCGATGAAGAAATAGCAGGATGAGCGTTTCCTTTAATAGCGACAAAATGAACAGAGCAAGTGGGTCACACCTCGCAATCGGAGACATAAACAAGCAACATCAAAATAAGTATGCAAATCTACTCTGAGAGAATATACTCTGTGTGAAGCATAAAGAGTGTGCAAAAATGTGCGCGTGTGGGAGTCACGTGGAATAAAAGTTACTTGCGCTCATTTTGAGAATCTTTTTAAGGGATCACAGACAGTCTGTTTTGTTAGTTTTGCATGTGTGTGTTCAGGCACAAATGCGTGTGTGTTTGTACGAGCGCGCATGTGCGTGTACGTGTGTGTAGCTTTAAGTCGTAGTTGTGGCAGGAGGAGAGAAAGATGTGAGGAGTCTGCTTTGAAGACAAAAGGCAGAACCAAGCAGAGATAAAGAATAGTGCCTCCATCTGCAGTGCTAACGGTCCCATATTGAGATCAGAGCACAAACATATGTTGCACTGAGGAAGTGAGGCACACACCTACACATGCATGTGAATACAAACACATGCATACAAACTCAAAGCAACAAAGTCTGCTCAGTCATTTTCACTACGAGACCGAAATGATCCTAACCTGCTGCCAAATTTACACCTTTTAGCAGCGGGTGATATTTTCAAATGACATCCTACGTCAAGCTTTCCTCCCATTGGAAAGCCTTGTAGAACAATAATCCCCCTCCTGCAGCACAGACACTAATGCAGGATGAAACCTGTAGACCTTTACACATGTACACTGTACACATACATGACTGGAAAATGACTTCCGAGTATAGATTAATCCACTTATCTGGAAGACCATGACCAGTCCTAAAAAGCTGCATCCTCCATGTAGGAAGAAGAAAAAAATGTAGGAGAACCAGAGATAATTTGGTGCAGCAGCAGAGGGGTGGTGTTTCAAACCTCAGAGGAGAGCCAAGCCTTTTATATAATACCATGAAAATACGGCTTACACAGTAGTTATATGATGTTGAGTATACATCTCTGAAATGCAGAGTAATACTTGGAAAATAATGGGTAAGAGTAAAGTCTACTTATCGGGCTTCAGTTTGTGTGTGCATTTTTAACAGAAAGCTAGTCCTAAACTTCGCAAGTGGCCAATGGAATGAGACTAAAATAGGAGCGGTATGAGATCCAAACCCAGTCCTAGTTAACAGGTTAGCCGCTGCATTTTGTACAAGCTGAAGATGCGCCGGGGTGGCCTGTAAAGTAGAGCTTTGATACAAATAAATTACAATTAGAAAAAAAAGGAACATGATTTTCCCATTTTTTTCCAGCTTTATTTCATGTAACAACATGCAGTTTGCTTGGTTGCTGCTGCTAGCATCCCTACCAACAAAATGAATATGGATGTGAATTGTTTTGATTGTTCTAAGTAGGGTCAAGCTCTTTATAAATGTAATATTAAAAAGTACATTTAATATTGTGCACATCTGTAAAGCAGGAAGTACCAGTGACTGGAAATGAAACACTGACCAAAGAGTGGATTGAACTAGGTTTGGGGGGGTGTAGCTGGCTGGTTAAACTCTCTGATACTCAGTTATATCACAGGCACAAGCCAAATGCTTGAAGAGGCAAAGTAGAGCCCAAATAATTGAGTCTAGCCAAGACAACAAGAGTATTGCACACTGTTTGATTTTCACACAATATATTGCGTTACCATGGGAACATGACCTCAAAGTCAGTAGTTTGATTAAACTTATTTTTATCTCACTCTGCAGACCAACTACGGCTTGCTGGCATGTAGCACCAAGTGCACGGGAGAGGGATTTAAACAAGAGGGTGATGGTCATAAACGCACCAAGCAGCATTCAGTCACTAATACGTAATCAGGACACTATACACTTCAGAGGCTTAACGCAAAGACAATCAAAACCTTCTAATTTGGACGTCGGGGTAATTTGCTCTCACCTAAAGAGATCTACTCACTTATCAACCTAACAATGTTGACTTGAAGTCGTAAAACTTCAATTACAAAATGATTACTGCTTGTCTCAGGCGGAGAAAAACAGATGCAAACGAGCATCAGTCAATTTGTAGAAAGCTTGTGATTGAGCAAAACAACCTCTTTCGTCTTAGCAAAATCATGACATTTGACAAAAGGGATAAAGAGCTGAGAAAAATTTATCAGGCAAATGAAAGAAAACAATGACATGATTGTTTACAACAACTTCTTTACATTTTCATCAACTTTTCAAATGAGACGGTCTGAGATTCAGACAAACTCCGCAAGCAATTCGAGTCTTTACAAGGCAGCTCATCGACCGCTGTATTACTGGAGCAACAAGGCAGTGGCAAGATGAATTCTGCTCACTGACATTTGGTTTCAAAAGGCATTTTTACCTGTCACTCGATTCAATAGCCTGTGCTTTCCTGTGGCTTCATCTGCAAAAGCACCTTTTTAACAACCAATAAATCAAACTGCTGCTCCCTGGGAGTGGAGATCTTAAAAAGAAAGAGAAAGACTTTAGAGGACAACTAACCTAACAAGCAATGTGGTCCAGGAGGCTGAAAGGTCTCTATCAATCTGGCACACCTTTACAACAAACCTACAAAAAGATCAGAGGCATCTTATTTAGATAACTAAGAAATGCAAATTATTTTGCAGACTGCAGCGGAACATGCTTGCCCTCCATCCAGAGGTGGGCAGCCACTCATTATAAACTGTCAAAGCATAAGGCAGAAGAGGGAGGCACAGAGCGAAGAATTCTCAAGAAAGGGCAGAAGAAATGAAGAGGGATGTAAGGAACTAATTTCTCATCCTTTAGATGGATGGCCAACTGCCAACTCAACACAAGGTTGCTCTTATCATAAAATGTCTCACACTGTATGTTCATATGCAGCCATAAAAGCCTCTGCCCTTTCACATACATATCAGGCTCTGTTGAAACATTTACTTATCATCAAATAGAGCCCAAGGAAAGCTCTTCCAGCAAGGACAGGAAGATCTGGATGAGATAATTTCTCTTCTTTCAGCCACAACACCAGAGGGCACCTGAGGGAGGAACGTCTGCTGACCTCTGGGTCGACTACCATCTACTTAAAAAACTTCAAGGTTGGAGGTTAGAGTTATGACTAATCCCCTGGGCAGCCGGCAGCCCAGGACAGAGATGAGCGGTGACACAGCAAACAGGACCCTGTTTTAATTTCCCAGTTGGACTGATAGTTTATTTTGCATGGATCAATGTCCAGTGGGGCAGAGGGGTGTTCTGGGACAGGTCCAGGAGGGCCTGGCAAGGAACAGCCAGAAAGACAAAGGGCAGCTGTCCAGTGACACATGTTGCCAGGTAATGGCTGCTCATGGGCAGACAGCAGGTCAAAACAGAGGCGGTCTGCGTTATAGTGAGGGTGGGGGCTGGGAGCGGTTGTCCACAGGGGCTGGCTGTCAAAGCTGTGCATTGCAGTTTATGTCATACAGTAAAGGTCCCTTCCTGTTCCGAGTATACTCCACTGCTCGTTTCTTTGTGCCTCAAAGCCTTTAAATGATTGTATGAGTGATTTCTGTACAGTTCATACTGTGGATGTGTTTTCTTCTTGAAACTATAATGTTTAAATAATAAATAATAATGTTTCTTTAATTAATGCATTTTAGATATGCTTACCTATTAACACAGGGAAGGGATAATGCGTACATAAAAAAAAAAAATATATATATAAGCTTCAAAAAAGCAGTACCTAATGTATGTCATTGTATTTTTTTGCATTATATTGTAAAGGTGGTTCTTTTATTGTCTGCCCCTGTTTTTGTAGGTTTCCTTACATGTAATTAATGGCATTATATATTATAGCTTTTATTAAACTGTATAGACAATTAGCTATACAGGCTACACACATTACTATTTTGATTTTGATGTTGCTAAGTTTTACAAGAGAAAAGTCATTCTTGTCTGACTGCACATATTCATGCTACGCAACTTACTAACATTTTTTCATTAATTTTTCATTTTCATTTTTCAGTAACTATAGGCCACAGCTGCCACAGCCTGAAAAGAGTTGCTGGGGAAGTTACAATACACACATTCAAATTATAACAATGGAGTGACATTCAGCACCAATTCTGTTAAAATGGGCTGGTACATGATGATCTGCTGCTTGCTTTGTTAACGCTTAACTAATTATTCGAAACTCCTGAGTGTAATAATATAACCTTAATATAATCAAGCATCAATACGACAATACAAGTTGGAGCTTAGTGTGAATATGTAAAGGTTACATTCCTATCTACACATTAACATGGTTCATAATGGATAAGTCCAAAATTAATAGTAGTACAAAAGGTGGTTATTTTTTCTGTTAATTTGATGTTCTTAACAATGAGTCAAATTATTACTACATCTTTTGTGAGATAAAGGCAGAGCTGAGGTATTCAGTGAGTGCTGTCACAGCTCAAACATGTTATTACAGTAATACTTAATAAAATGTACTACTGATTATTCGTTTGCTAAATGTTTCAAACAATGTCGTAATGGTGATACATCAGCCGGAAATGTCATCGGCCTAGGTCATATTCCTGCCTGTAGTTCTTCTGTCTGACAAATAGAAAACTATTTCTGAATAAATGAAGAAAATGCTTTGATTAAAATGATGCTTCAGGATGCCAATACTGATTTTATTTCTTATAGCAATACATTAATTCAATTCACATGTAATTTATTTTATTTGTCTGTTTATTTAGCAGGGACAATGGGCAGTCATTGACTGTCCCAGAGTCTGCTGGATAGCAATTTTTCATCAGTTTTTAATATAAGTGTAAACATGTGGTGGACTTTTCATTTGTACATGAAAACACTATGCCTGTGGATAATTACTGGCTGAATTGTGTTATTGATGTTATTTGTACTGTGAACCCATCAAGGAGAACTATGCCATATATGCTGATGATTTTAAATCATGTTAGATTTTTTGTTAATGCAACAATAATAATAATAATAATTACTTTTGGGCTATGGCTTGAAAAGAACAGTGGATTTATTCCAGTTTATGAATGATTAAGCCCATTTTTGCCAGGAACTTTACTCCTTACACACTTGAACAGCAATATGGATTTCCAAATGTGCCAAGAAATGCAAGCCAAGTATTTGAATCAAACAATAACTAGTTTTCTTTATGGTGAAGGGATTGTTGCAGCTTTGATCTCGTGCCACTGCACTTCCCAAGACAACAGATCTGACGGAATTACAAACTAATAAGGATGATGACAGCTAACAATCCAAGAACCCAAACCCAACTCAACTTGAAACAATACTTGGAAACGTGGGAGTCACTTCTGTTTTATGAGCCAAAAATCCTGCAGCACACCGTCCTTACATGTTTTGGCCATTTGAGAGGAAAAGACCAGCCAAATCAATGTGGAGACAGACAGCGCTGTGTTTCTTCTTGCAGCATGTCGGTATGGAATCCAGTCGCTTCCTTTGACTCTCTCCATTGCTTTTTCTCCAAATCTCTCATCATGAGCTGTGTAGGTGCCTTCTGGTTGTAATTGTGTGTATGTACTTATTTTTAAGGGCCACAAGTGGGGTAAAATATCTCTATACAAAATGGAAACCAACACAGGGACACAGGCAGTGAAGACAGACAAAGTGTGGTGTATGGGGGGGTGGGCAGGGTGCAAGAGCGGTACTGATTGCAACAGTGATGAAGAAAGTCAGTGAGATAGAAGTGGAAATGAATTCCTGCAGCACCATGTAAATCATTAGTGGCTGATAATGGAAGAGAGAAGGGGATTACTTCGCTGATGTGTAATCCCCTGCAGAAGCTCGCTCTCCTACTCCTCTTCAGACTTCCCCCTCATCGCTGCCCATCTTTGCCTCTCAGTGAGGGTAACCACGCAGGCAGGAGGGCAAAGGTTGCAATCACACTCCCAGTGAACAGTTCATCACGCACAGGCTCACATACTGAGCTCCAGCATGGGCCTGCTGTTGCAGACGCCAGGCAGCGCGAGGCCGAGTCTTACCGAGAGTCCACCCCTCCCCTCCACTGCTGTCCGGAGCCTGATTACAGCCTACTGGCGGGCAGATTAAAACCCCTTCCCCCTATCACTCCGCTGCTCCCCCACTCCACAGGCTTCTGATGCAGCCAGACACAGTCTGCACATCTGGCCCCTAATCAGACAGTCCCAAAAATAGACAAACAATTGTGGGTCAGAATGGGTGTGCAGATGGGAAGAGAGGCAAATAGAGGGAGAGACAGGCAGAGAGAGGGAAACAGTGCAAGGGAGGTAGGCTGATGTCACATGGCAGAAGCGTCCACGAGCGTAACGACTAATCCTCACCTCACCACACACAGACACAACCACAGAGACACATACAAACAGCCGACCATGTGAGGTTGGGTGTGCGTGCAATGCATTTATTTGTCGAACATCTGGATTTAGCGATGGGATTTAGAGGTATGGACAGTGTGCATCTGTCCACTCCGCTTTGGACTGAAGTTTGTCCTTTCATTACCGTTTGTTAAATGACCAGTGAAGTCCGCCCTCACACAAAGGATCAGAGATGAGCTAGACTTTCATGTTTACGTGCACATGTGCAGTCAGAGATGAGCTAGACTTTCATGTTTACATTATAAAAATGCATTTGTCTGTGAAAATATATTTTAAGAGATCACTGAATGAATGCATTCATCTGAGGATGGACTGTAACACTGAATATTTCAAGTAAATAAATTTCTTAATGAGCTGAAGATGTTTGTCAAGGTCAACTCCATTTTCTCACATTGGGCCCACATTCACATTAATTAGACGTCTGACATTCATAATGCCTCCCTGCTAATTACACAAGACTCAAAGGACACAGTGACGTCCACTGGAAACTGCTCTACGCATGGCGCCACATCACATCCAAACATTTCTTTTGATAGACAGACAACAAACAAGCTGACGGAGCCAAAAGCCAAGGGCGCCTCGAGGTGGGCAGAGCGGGGAGATTTATGAGTGAGAAGATGAGGGATGTGGTGTTGAAGGAGGTGAAAATCCCAGCTCACACCAAGTTCAGCCCTGGGTGACACGAAAAGGCGGGGGGAGGCAACAGCAGCAGCTACGGCCACAGTCCCCCTCAAAACCGCAGCAATCCTGATATACTCTGTCCCACCATCTGCTCCCTCATTACAACTATGACATGATGGGTCATTTGCTGGCAGACTCTGATCCAATCAGAGCTCATTTGCACTCAAGGTAACTATCACTAATTCCTAGCTGCCCCCCCTTTGTAATTATTTCTGTCTGCAACCAGTCAAATTACAGCCTGCAGCCACATCCATAATCAGCACAATGAACCTGTCCCTCAGGATAGTTTTTGATCAGCACAGAAAACATTTGAAGGTATAGATCAATGAGATCCATGGGGAAGATAGAAGACGTGGCATTATTTGAAAAGCACTGCACTGTCTCGAGTAAAAGAGTTGCTTTTAAAGCCTCATACTTCAAGCATTTGCATCATTTGGGCAGACATAGCTTAAAGGAAACAAGAAAGCTGTTAGCTCTGAACAGCAGTTGTAGTATGATCGAGTAAAGATGATGCTGGAAGTGCACGGCTGACGTGTGTATTTCTTTTGTTTCCATTTTTGTGAGGACCTTTAGGCGGGATGCCTTGCATAGGGGAGGGCAATAAACCAGTGATGGTGACTTCAAGAAACACATACTCAGGTTAATTCCAAGAATTGTGAATTTATTGTTTCCCCTGTTTTAGAACACGTTAAAAAGTCATACCAATTTCTTCTAAATTAAACTTATGCACTACTAATGAATCTGTTTTGATTCACACTTTCTTTAAACACAATGAGAAAACATTGCTAATTGCATACCACGTTTACTAAAATAAGCTAAAATAATCAATAAATGATTCTTGATTCTTAAACTGTAAGTGTTGATACTGAGCACAGCACCATCATTTTCGCAACATATTTGAGTTGTTTTTTCTATAGTATCTGCTCGTAGCAATTACCGTATGATTAAGGATTTTTATGAATTTATTTAGACGCCCACAACACTCGGTTAAGGTTACAGGGAGATTGCCGTGTTGGTATAAAAAAGGGAAAAATCAACACTTTCTTAAATCGCAAGACACAAAATGTTTACTCTCAATCAAAGTGCATTTCTTGCTTAAACCTAACCACACACAGTGACAGTGACCCCTCTCTGGTGATTTAAATACTGAAAGGCAAGAAAGAGGGCAAATTGTTCCTGCACCTGTATAACAGACTCTGAAAATTTATGTAAGGTCTGTAACGATTAGTCAGGATGTATAGCTTAATACTTACGACAATCAAAATGTGAGTACAATGTTCAGAATGTGTTTTCATTGAACTGATCTAATATCAATAACAATAAACTACAAAGGGAAGAATGCTGTAATTGTGTGTCTGTACTAGAATCTTTTCACATGTCATTTTCCACTTGAATTTTCCATGGCAGCAACTTGCTGTCTGACACTGTGGCGTCTAGATGTTAGAAGACAGCAGGAAAATACATAAGTGACGTTGGTGTACATTGGTTTGAGCATGGAGATTAATTTTACCTCAGGATCAGCGTACCTAATAAACAGGGATAATTTGTCCTGTATGTCAAGCAACACCATATGAAGCTTTGATAAATAGACTCTCAGCATTATTAATATCTTTGTTTACTAACGCCATCGCATGCTTTACAAGAAATTACCCACAAACCCCATATTCCACAGGGCTGGTCCTGAGTTCCACATCTGTTAGGTTTTGGGTCAGTGGTTTCCTCACTCCACACAACAACACTTATCTATTAATGCGGTCAGAGCCTCGGAGTGAGGACTTCATCCGTGAAAACCACAAGGTACTCTTTCACCTTCAAAGGCTCTGTCAGTCATAAAGCAAGTCATTCCTCTGCTAAAATGATACCATTAAGCACACCTCTGAAAATAAAATCTTAATTCAAATGACAGTAAGCAGAGATTATGCTCTTATCTGAAAATGCTTTTACATTAGCGTGCTTGTCAAGGGGCGCAGGAAAGGGATGAAAAGAGAGGAGGAAACGGGGTTGGGATCTTAAAATTGACCTGAATTATGTGAGATATTTGCCCCACGGGGAAAGGGACCGAAGCACGGCGCTGTGCATGTGCAGCTTCCCCTCAGCACCGTCTTTAAAGACCTGCCAATCTTAGACAGCTAAAATTCACTTTTAACTGACATCTGCTACTGAGTCAGTGAGTTGAGACTATAAATGCTAAGATTCCCGCTGTAATGTGGGAACTTAAACATGAAACTACAAGGAGAATCCTCTTAGCACAATCAGTGAACTGTGTAGGAAGAAAGCTGGATTTACGCCCTCTCTTTAAAGAATGGCCTCTAAAAAAAGAAACATAGATTTTTGAACGGAAGGATAGCGAGAATACTGTGAATGCAAAGGCATTTGCACTGAAGCATTATGCACGATGCTAAGAGCTCACCTGAGAGCAACGTCCCTACGGTCCTCCTCCACTTGAAATGAAAATCAAACTTCTCTTGAACTTTCGTGAAAGTCCAACAATCGTCCGCAGAGTTAAACAAAATCTATAACTTCTACTAGTGAAGGCACACAACATGACATTGTTTGAAATAACTGATAGATACAGCTCAGTGAGTGGCAGGAGTGAACAGTAAACATTAATATGCATGACAGAATTCAAACCACGCAGTCTTTAAGAGATGGAAATCCCATTTGCAGACCTACAATATCAACTTAGCTGTGGCAATAAATGTGAGACCTTCAAGCTAGGAAATAATTTTTCAATATTTCAGTCCATTTAGCAAGAGTTTGTAAAACTGTTTCTAGTGGTTCACACCTCAGTTTGGCACATATTTCATCAGTAACACAGTTATGCTGTTGTACAAAGCCTTTTCCACAGTTCGGGCCCTCTGACAGAGAACAGAAACGTTGCCTCTCCAACGTTACGAGTTTTCTCTTGGCACTGGAGCTACAGTTAACTGAGGAAGGGGAGGCCCGAGGGTGTTCGCCTCGGTGCTGGGTGCTCATACCTTCTGTGACTTGGCCCCAGCTGTGGGTTAGCAAAGAGAGGATTGCCATTCCTGTCCCCAGCCATCTGACGAGCCACCACCCCCGCCGCATCTTCTGTCAAGCCTTATTGCCTGCCCACCTGGATGGAAAAAAAGAAAGAAAGAGAGGATTTTTCATTCTTGTCTTAGTCAGCCCTCCATCCCTCATGCATGCACAGCTGTGACCAACACACACGCACATCTACGTACAACATTATTATTAGGTCAGTATTTTTTAAGCACACATTAATCTCCCAATCCAATTTTGCATCCAATACACAACATAATCCACTGGATTATCTGAATCAATGATTGTATGCAGTTTCTTCTGGATTACTCCAAAATGGAGTAATTTTCTAAAATGCAACAATCATTTGATTTACCATGAATGCAGATTAAAGCAATTATTTAATTTATATCTCATCTCTTGGGCTAGGCAGCAAAAACTCCCTATTACCAATGTGTAAAATCTCTATTGCAGATCAGCTTGAGAATTCACTTTAGCTGAATCCTTTCCGGACTTTTAACTGGAGGATTCAGTGATTCAGTCATTCCCTTCCCTAACAAGCAATGTGGTGCACTCAGGTGAACACCCCTTTTCCAAACAGTCTGTCTTGTTACCCACTACAGACATGCATCCATGCGACAGGTTAGTGTTGTGTCTCCAGATAGCTGGCTAACTAATAAATCAGCTGACATGTGCATCTGCTGGCCGGCCTGACGCGCAAGAGGGCTGAGACGAGAGCAGAATGCTTAATCAAACTGGAAATAAAACTAAATACAAACATCTTTAATATATTTAGAATAATGGCTTACGCTGCAAGACACTCTTTTCCAACCTTGAGTACTTGTAATTTATGGAGCTACAGCTAATTCAACTTACCGCAGCACACATTCTCCTTGAAAGAGAAAACTACATAATTTTTTAAGTATTTGAGTCTACAAGGGGGAATATTTTATACACAGGCAAGAAGAATATATTTCAGTGTAATTTAATTGCACAAAACATCTGTGTCAGAGGTTATGACCTTTCGTTACCAAAATCACCGGTCACCAGCGCCAAGGCATCAGCTCCATACATTAGGATGGTGCTTGAGCCAAAGTGACAGACTGGATTTACACTAAACTACTACTGTGCGCTGTTCAGGCTGTGGTGGAAATCACAAGCAAAGCAGTGAGAGCTGATTGTACGTTGAGCCTTGTGCACACACAAATCCACAGCACGCAGCTTCCACTCTAAGGTAGAGGAAGGCAAGTGTCAGTACGTTTTTTTTTTTTTGTTGTTTTTTTTTTTTAGTCTCTATCTGTCTGAGCTATTTGATGTCACACCTTCCTCACAAGGCTTATTCTCAGAGCAGGCGATAAGCTGTGAAATCAGCTTTCATAGCATATGCTAAAGAGGACAGGAGGGGACTCGAGCATCAACACTATCACATCAAAGCATGTCTAACAAAATCAAATCTCTAACTCCTCTTCTCAGCATTTACTCATTTGTCTGAATGATTTCTCTCTTTGAAACTCACTCTCTCTTTTCACACACACTGTAAAGTCTGCATTTACCTACTTTGCTTTCCCATGAACCCGTGCAGACATACGCACGAACAAATTTTACACCAACAAACCGAAAACAACCAAACAACAGACATCTTGCATGAACACTCTGTGGACAGCAGGAGACAGCTGCGTTCTCTTCCCTTACAGCGCAACAACAAGAGCGATTTCACACTGGTTTCCTATTCTCTCACTGCCTTCTCATCTCTGTGGCTCCCAGTGGTGTTCCCTTTTGAAACAGATTTGATTTCCCACATTCGTACATCTATCTTCCTTAAGAGGGCTGAGTGAGATTGCTTTGATCCCTTTCACATGAGAAAACTCAGACCTGCACAACCAGCCACCCTGAAGAGGGAAGCTATTTCTTTCCGTGGCTTCCTCCAGATCTCCCCTTGGTTGACATGGGAACGCTGTATCTCATTTACATAGGCTAACAACGATGTTCCTTCAAACTTAATGAACAGGGAAGAGATTGCTGACTGAGTGCTGAAAGAACTAGACTTAAGTTGCCGTTTACATGCGTGTCTTCCTGATAAATGTAATGAGATCTTTAATAAAAGTTAAGTGTATGTTTGTATACTATATAAATATACTGACATGTATGGTTCCAATCAATAATACTATAAAACTATTTTTACAGAGAAGTACAGAGGGCTGATGGAGAGCTTTGTCACATGGTGCATGACAATCAGCTGAAGCTCAGGATCAGAGAAACCAATGAACTTGTGGGAGATCACCAGAGGAACAGGAGGCCCCTGTCCTTGTTTTCATCTGTGAAGAGGAAATGAAGATGGTGGACTCATACAAGTACCTTGAGGTCCAAATCAATATCAAGATTAGTGCCACCAATTCAGTTTCTGACCAAATGTGAAATAAAGTCACAATCTCTCCTTCTGTTCCTGAGTTATGAAGTTGAATAATGGCCAGGTGATTAAGAAGTCATCATTTTACCCTACTAAACACTTATATGAAATCTAGTAATGATCACCATATGAATTATTGAGACATGGGCAAAAACAGGGTTTGTGAGGTCACAGTGACTTTTGACCTTTAATAACTAAATTCAAATCAGTTCATCCGCGAGTCCAAGTGGACGTTTGTGCCAGATGTAATAAAATTTTTTGCAGGCGTTCCTGAAATAAAGCATTCATGTGGATGGGATGAACGTGAGTTCACAGTGACCTTTGACCAGCACATACTAATCAGTTCATCTGCGAGTCCAAGTTGAGATTTGTGCAAATTTGAAGAAATTCCCTCAAGGGGTTTCTGGGATATTGCATTCATGAGAATCCCTAGTTCTGAGGCATAAAAATGGCTCCAATACTCCAGCCTCATGGTGGCCCAGGAGTCACATTGTGAACAGATATTTGTATTTTCAGCAACAAGAGAAAGCTTTAATGCCTCCCTATGTTGACTTCCACACTGCTCTATCTTAATGCACATCATGTGACCGCAATCCAACCACAACTACCCCACAAGTTAAGTGGTTCTGCAAAATAAAAAGGCTTGCCTATATGTTCATACAGTATCTCTGCCATCATATCTCTGTGGTGAGTGATGGTGGAGGTGGAGGTGAAAAGTGATTCAACGTATGATGCAGGGGTTAGTAACGAAAGAGCAGACGTGTTCAAGGGAAGGTGGGGAAAGGTGAATGAAGCAATCACAGTTATGGATTACACAGTGTGAAGATGCAGTTTTTTATCCCCTAAGTGCAGGGGCTTTGCGCTCCCTGGAAGGAAAAAAAAACCTAGCTTGTCTCTCTCTTTCTTCTTCTGTCTGTGTTCCTTCGATCGCCTTTCATCCGGCATCAAGTTCTTTTTCCACCTCTTCCTGTTCATGCGCTTTGGTGTTGACAGACTGTTAGAGATGTCTCGATAACAGATATCACAACTTTATTAACTCTTTGAGGCCAAAGATGCCACCAACAGCAGGACCCATAATGTTACAAATAATTCACTGTTCCGGCAAGTAGAAATAAGTAGACTCAAATGTTCAGACTCAGCAGACAAGCTGAAAAAAAATTCGCAATCTAAATTGATCACATCAATATACCATCTAGGAGTGAATCTGTTTTCTCGGCAGCTTTAAAAATCGACAAAACGTTGCTTTTTGTTAGAGAGCAGTTGCTGAACCAGACAGGAAAGAGGTTGGAAACCACTCAAAAGTGAAAACTCTATATTTCTAATTCATTCAAGAAGTAGGTGTTAAGTTCAGCCGTTGTTTAGCTGAGGTGCTCCACGATGCGCATCTTCACGAGCACAACATTGTGACCAGCAGGTTTTCATTCCCCATGCCCATATTCAACAATAACAGCAGTTATTAGTCTCTGTGGTGGAAACACAGGCTTTGGCTCACCATGATGAATGAAGAAAGGGATGAATAATGATGTTTATGCCTTTAAAACTTTTCATTTTTTTCTGACTAGCTTCTAATTTCAGAAAGTTAATATCAAGTTATTTTTCAGTGTATAAATCTTTGGGGTCTTTCGAATCCATATTGACTAAATGATTAAGTTAAACCCAGTTTGTGCTGGAAATTAAAACAATAATTTGAACTTTGTAAAGACAGGGGAAATGCTAATGGCCGAAAAAAAAGTCTACCTGAAGAGATTAGATGTGTGGGCTGTATGAAACTGTCAAGTGCCGCTTTGTCTCCACGAGCTGTTTTATGTCAAAATATCCATGCAGTTCCACAGAATAGCTGAAATTGCCAGACAGGAAATGTGGATCTAAGATTGTGACCACTCAAGCAGTGAAATAATGACACCTTACTGTTATTTTCTAGCTGTTAAATGAAGGTGTGGATGCTACCTCTCTTTGATAGCTGACAGTGGAGGATTTTTGAGTGGGTCAGTCTAACACCAGTGTTTGTTAAATATATAACAGCATGGTCAACCTGCATAGCAGAACAAAATGGACTAAAAGCAGAAAAGCCAAGATTTATTCACATAATCTGACTGATATGCCACTCCAAAAATCTCATAACTTGACTGTTACATATTTCATCACAGTCTAAATACAAGTGCTGGGCTGTGTGGTTGAAATTGCAAGGATAAGGATATGCAAAGAACTGTGTTACATTGCTATGCACTAAATAAGACCAAGCTCTTCATATGTGTGAATCAAAAACTTCAACATTTACGCTTAATTACATTGTCTCATATTTAGCTTTTCTGTTGTCAGACAATGTCATCTGTTTTTTGTGTTTTATGTAATTGTAAACTGAATTTCTTTGGGTTTTGGACTAAGAAAAAGACATTTAAGAACACCAGCCTGGACTCTGACAAATACTCATCGGCTTACCAATTTTCTGCTTTTTACAGACTAAATTATTAATATAAGGCAGATGCTATGGTGTCAGTTCACTCTGGTGTCAGTAGCCAACAATGGTATCTGCACCTGGGGTGGAATAGCCAATGTGGCTGTTTACACCTGGGTGCATAGCAAAGGCAGATGCTATATGCACACGAGTGTCTGTAGTCAACAAAGCTATTTGCACTTACAGGCACATTTGGATACTTAAGGCTTTCTAACATGTGATTTACACTCTGAACTTCTAACACAAACCATGATATTTTCCTAAACCAAAAAAGAGTAGTTTTGTCGACCAAAACCAAACCAAACTGCGACTAACAACTGAAAATTATGAAAATAATAGGTGCACAACCAAAAAGTGTGAATGAGGGGAAGTGAAAATGAAACCCAGCCAGTGCTTATGTTTCTTGGGGAGCAGTTGGCAGGGGGTGACAGGGCCTGGTGCAAAAAAGCTGAGCCATGAGACTATTATGTACCCGGGTGAAAATAGACACTAATGGAAAATGGACATATTGTTAATGAAAATAACTGTTAAGTGCAGTCCTAGAGAATACTCTGAAACATGCCAGTGTGGTGCCTATGCCCTTGGCTTTGTTGTCTGGTGTGCTCCAATAAGCTAACACCAGCAGAGAAAGAAGAGCATCTAAAATCCCTGTAAATGTGCCCGCTATACAACTTGCCAGTTTATTAGATACACCCAGCTTAACTAATGCAATAGCCCTTCAATACATTCCCTTCATAAAGGTTATGTGTCTGTCGAGGTATTGATTTAGCTGTATGATTATTTTGCAGAATGCGATTTGTGCTGCTCTTGCACAGTTTTGCATTATACAGAGAGGGCTTTCTGTTATTTAGCCTAACCTCATTGACATAAATGGAGTGGACAAAATAACAAACACCTGTACATCCATCCACCGAATGAAAAATAACACCAGTGGCAAACATCACAGACACAGGCAACTTTTTTTTTTTGGCTTTGTTTTTCAAATGAATGATTCCACACTTTGGAACATCAGATCTCACAGTGCTCTTTTAAAGATGTATTAAATTAAACTGACACCTGGGGTCTCCAACTGGTGCTGAAAATTCAGCTACAAAGTGCCTCGTATGCTAACTCTTTTCTCAAGAGACCCGATGTCCTCATCAATCTCGCATCGGCCTCCTCCCCTTAGTGCAGGTAATGAAAATTGCAGACTCATCAGCGTTACAAAAGCGCCACATTACATCTTGAGTGGCTCCTCCCCATCCCCATTTGCAGTACAGAGCCATGTCATGCGATTGATCAAGTGACCAAATGAAAAACAATGCACCATAAATTATGCAAAGATCCAAGTGGTAAAACCTGGGAGATGGCAGCAGCATATGGATTCATAAATCAGATACCAGTGGAAGCTATTTTACCTATAAAGCCAGAGAGCTGAAAACAAACTGCAACACAAGGACTGTTTGTTTCATCAACATGTTAACAACCTTATTACATCCCAATTAGAATTACAATAGCAGTAGACTGTCCTGTCATATTCATATTTAAAATACCCTCCAGCAACAGGCTTTAGCCTTTTAAAGGAACATGGAGAACTCTAAAATAAACAAACAATCATAAATGGATTGCGCTTCATATAGCTAATACAGACCTATTTTTAAAAAATGCTGAGATGCTTAAAAAAAGCATATAAAATGAATACAAAAATGGGGCAAAGGAAGGTAAGAAACTGCGTGCTTTGTGAGTTAGTTCATGAGATTAGAAGCATTGGATTGGCTGGCACGGTGGCTGAGTGCTCCTTCCATACAGCAGGAAGACCGATCCTCTCTGTGTGCATCACCACGCTTGTCAACCCTGCTGGCGTTCCCAGGAGACACAATTTCACCCAGTGTCCACCCATATCGCACTTCTCACATATTTCTCCCATTACCAAACGCATTTATTAAAAAACACAGACAGCTAATGGAAAAAAAAAAAAAAAAAAATTCATGTATCCACAGCTACACAGCTGAACATGTTCAGCCTCTCAGCTGTCCAGACTCGCTGAGTTGGCTGAATGCCAGAGAAGAGCTGTTATGCATATTTCCAGACCTTTCACTCTCCAACAGACCGTGTTTTACTTTCTGTAAAATGTTTCTATTACATGTTTCATGTGCTTATAATATATGACGTTACTTTTCTGATCAACATGTGAGTCATAAAATAACGAGTCATAAAATATCATTCAAGAAACCTTCGAGTTTGGCAAAGGCAAGACTGATGCAGCAGATGCCAATGTTAGTTGCTAAGCATATTTTAACAGCTTTCACATCCAACAAAAAATTACCTCCAAGAATAACTTAATAACTTCACGATAAGAATTCAATTTTCATGCTCTAATTTTAGGTGTACATGTAAACATCAACATGAGAATACAGGGAAAAATATCAGCACACATAACATCTGGTAATATTGGTTCAGGTTTTTTTTATTATTATTTTTTTTTTTTTTTATGTACAGACAGACGCACACAACCACAATGTGCAGCTTTAATACAACTTCTGTATTATTACAGTGGGACTTCAGTTGTGTTAAAAGTTAAATGGCTGCACTTACACATCTCTTTACAACAAAGAACGGAGCCACGGAGTGCATGAATCATTGCAGTCAATGGCCAGGTTACCAGGTTACGTCACAGGTGTGCAACATCTAACCGAGACTGTAAGTTGATCTCAACTCGGCAACAGCCTCAAACTCAGGCACGTACTACACCACAGTAAAGCAACACCATCTGCTCACCTCTGGTGTGTAACTCAAAACTAGGGAACACAAATGAACCCTCTCTAAGCAAGGTCACGCACAGACAGACACGTGCAACAAATCCACAAAAGGCAAATAATTAAAACAGTTAATAAATAAAGTCAGTTTGGTTAGGTGTGCTACGCCAGTGCAGAGCTATTCATTCCCTACTGTGAGATGTAATCACTGGTAGCAAGGGAGCCCACGGTGCTCTAATGAAGGGAGTGATTAGCCCTGGCTAACAGGTTGGCCGGCACATGGCTCGCACCCAGCCAGAGATAGCATTCAAATAATAAACCGAGAGAGATCAGGCTAAACATCCAGGCAGGCAGCTGGTGCTGAAGCCTTATCGCTCTCCTTCTCTGTGTTTCTGTACAGCCCACCTCCACCATTTCATAGATACCGAGACAATTCATTAACTGATTACTGTGAGGTATTTGATCAATGAGACAAGGAGACACTGTAACTCGTGCTCTTAACTGCCAGGCCAGACACTCACTTCATACTCCTCCCCACAATTTCAGCTGCACCAGGCAACCTTAGTTTGCTACTAATGGATCTGACATTAGTGAACCACACACATGATGCTCATGTGTACTAATCCAGCAGGTCAGCAATGTTGGGATCCAGTTCCCATTGAACAGAGCACTCACTCGCTGTAGCTGAGGAAACAGCTTTTAATTTCCTATTAAAGTCACAGTGAACAATGAAAAATGGCTTTTATAGCTCATTAGTTTTTTCCATTTTCCATGCCATGATACACACCTGTTCAACAATAAATGCCTGAAAATTTTACGTTTTTCATACATTTACTATCCAAAATCTCAGTTTTATTTCCTACGAAAGAGTGCATCTTTAATGGTTTATCATATGGCGCAAGAGCAGGCCTGAATAACTTCAATAAATAATGTCTTTTGGCAAAATCAACTTGGCTACTGCACTCAATTCCCTCCCCAACAGATGTCAAGTTGGTTTAAGCTTTTGAGTGATCACTCCCTGCATTATAGCCTGACTTGATCATTCATTACAGTATGACAAATTAGGGAAGCAAGAAGTTACCAAAATGTTATTTACTGACAATTTAAGTTTGAACTTATTGCTTCATGAGGACAGAGAGAAACACAAGCAGAAACTGAACTAGAGCGAGGCAATCTATCAAGATAATAACATATCACAAAGGGCTGCGCAATTACGGCTGTCATTACCACAATCATTCAGCCATCTTTGGGGAAAAACTGTGTTTAATCTACTGTCAGACTGACTGACTATCAATGTTTCTAAAATGTAAAGAAAAAATAAATAAACGCAAGATGTCAAAAAAAGTGTTAATGTGTTTTAGCTCTGCAATGAAAACACTTGATTGCAGCTGCAGCCTGTTCAGAAAGCCAAGACTAGATAATAACAATGATCAAAACAAACATCTGCGACTGGTCAAGCAGTTACAATCAGACCTATGAATGTAGAGCACTTTTTTCCATACATCAAAGCAGAGCTACGAAGGCAAAGTGTAAGTATGACAACAAATTGAGCATGATTAGTTCTGTAAGCTACAAGTGTAGGAAGACAACCTCTGAAATTTTATCCTAAGACAACACAAATGTTATTTATACTGGCTGCATTATAGTTTGAGATTCTAGCTGAATGAAACTATTATTTCCATACCACTTTTTGTGCATAAATATTTTCTGAAGTCATCAAAAGTAATCAGTATTCACATTATCAATAGTGTTACCATTTGTATTGGGGGATTTCATAATGGGCTGAAGTAAAGCCCCCGCTGTGCTGCTCTAAAATTTAATTTACTTCTTTGTCTTCAATCTCTAACACTGCAGGTGTTCCCCTGGATGATGTAACTGCTATTATGACACAAGTGATTCCTAACTGAGCATTCACTCTATGCATGGGGGTGGCTGTGGGAGCAGTGATCTCAATGTGCACTTGACACAGAAATGAAAAGCTATTATGTTCATTTGGTTTTCCTAATTATGTAACTTTTTTTTTTTTTTTAATCATCCCACCTCTGTTACAAGGTGCATTCTACCAATACCCTATGGGGAGGTGTGCTGAGCTGACAGGTGCTGATGTGAAACGCAGACTGGGATCTATACTCTGGGTATTTCTGGGCTAAAAAGACTGACCCTAATGGGAAAATGTATAAACACCATTATGCGCTTTTGCAGTGCTGCTAGCAGCAAATGAAAGAATTAATGTGGGCCTCAAGTGCTCTCATGATTATTGTGATGGGCTAGGGTGGTTTGAACATGATAAACCCTGTGCACCTGTTTATGCAATGTACTTCCACAGACAAAAATATACTTGTTCCAAGTAGAATTAAGAGGAAAGAGGTATAGAGGTCTCCAGCATTTGCCTTGACTTGTGCATACCTACAGGCGCAATAAGGAGGTATTCTAGATTAATGGCAGTGATGACATACCCAATACATAATAAATAGTATTTCTCCCTCCCTCAGCTGACCAAGGAGTGGCAAACATGCCTACATTTTGTTGAACAGACCATTTTTATTTAACAATGGCATGGCTGGCAAAGCTTTGCTAATTCAGGGACACAGTCCTATATCACTGCAGTCCTATAGCTGCTTCACAATGAAAACCTTCTCGTCTATTTTGCTGATGAAAACATTATAAGGTGAAGAAGCCCATTGAACACATACGTAGCTATGTAGGAGTGAAAATGGGCTCCAAAACACAGAGGCAGCACAGCACTTCCTCCGATCACCAGAACAGCCTTGGTTTTAAGGAGGAAACGGTCCCATGTTGGCACCTGATTGGCCGTGCTGCCAGACAGCACCAGAATAGAGTGGATAGGTTATTTACAGTTGTGTAGCCGCAGTGGATTCACTGTTTGCTGTGGCACAGAGCCACTATGGCAGGCTACACTGTGCTTATTTGCAAGAACATTACTACTGTAATCATCAAATAAAGGGACAGTTGACACTGCAGTACAAAAGGGTTAAGTTTAGCTACAATCATATTGCACATTTGATACAGGCTATTACACATTATACAGTTAAGCATGAATAGCATATGATAAACAGTAATAAACCTTTATGCCACTGTATTTGTGTCAGGAAAAAGTGATGGCAAGAGGAGCAGGTATAAGAGAGTATGGCTGAGATGGATGAAAAACAGTGGGGTGCTCTGCCAACTTCTCTTTAAATCAAGGCTAGATATTTTTGTTTTGTTGAATAGGTTTTAAAAAAGCACACAAATAGCACATTTTTTTAAACATTTAATTTCTCACCCTGTGGTTTCCATTCTTACATGTTCTGTTTTGTTGAATATCCCATAACGGGAGCTGAAAAGTAAACATACATGCAGTGCAGTAAGTAGATAATGTATTCTGCTGCATCTAGTGTCAACAGAGCCTGGTGGTCCACTAAACCTCTCATTTTCTCTAATTCAGAGTGAGTGGGGCACAGACCTCAGAGGTTCTAATCCCTCTGCCTTAGTCATCTCATGACCACACTCTAAATCTCTAAACCCTCACTGAGCTCAGTGCATGTGGGTGCCACGACCACTCTGCACTGTCTGCTTAGCATCAACAATGCCCTATCCATGTCACAAGGAGCACTGCTCTGCACAATAGGAACCACTTAGCCACATGGTCTTAAACACATGCGGTTGAAGCCAAACAAAAGACGGTTTTTGACTTTACAAATCTTCCACCTCTGTGGGTGACTTTTACCCCTGCTAATCGCAGCATGGCTGTGATTGTCACAGGGTTAGTCTCTAAGCCTTAACACAGACTAATCTGCCCACAGAGAAATGAAATCCAAAAGAGGATGTTTGGAATTATGAAGCATGTGGTCATTTTTTGGTGTATTTATCTGGATGAGCAATCGAAAAAAGATGAAACACTCCGTGTGCTGTTGTTCCCTATAGAGCTACACCAATAAATTGGCCCCACTGACGTATTGGCTGATATCAGCTTACAAAAACCGACAAGAAACTGCAGGACAGAAAAGCCACACTAAATCTGAGGCAATTTAGAAACAGTAAAATATTTACATAGTTTATTTACCTTTTCAACTGTAAAATGTCCTGCTCAGTATGTATTTTGGTTACAGTGATTTTGTGTGTTCAGATCACACATCAAAAGTCCATCATTTGTCAGAGTATAATTCACAGCTGAGGAATGTATCCGTAAATGAATTGGGTGCAGTTTGTGTTGCAAATGCATAATAGAGTACGCCAAGGGGAGAGTTCAAAGGACTTTTAAAAATACAATAACTAGTCAGTGGACTATGCATTGCCATCTGCCACTTGCCCACAAATACAGAGCTCAATAAACTGATGAAAATATCTCATCTCCCTATCTGGTCTTTCAAGGTCAGGACAACTACTCAATCCATTTCAAAAATCTATATCTGGTAGCTGCAATATGCCATATGGATTTATAAGATAGCCTCTGAGATTAGACATCTCAGTTATTCTTATTATTGCTCACATTTGTAAAGAAGTAACCCTATGGGCTAAACCAAGGTATGTAAAAAAAAATCATTTAAATGTCTGTGTAAGTGGTGTGTGAGCCACCACACAATGCTATCCACTCACCTCTTTAACATCCTCTGACTGCGTCAAATGCTTGAACAGATTCTGTAATGGATGGTATAAAAGAGAAAGTCCACTCATTTGTACTTGAAATGGTTCTTTTATGTGTCAACACCGCCCTGTGAGTAACAGCCGGGTGAACATATATCACGGGTGACTCTTCAAAAAAAGTGCAGTAGATGCAGAGTAAGGCACTACATGGAAACTTAAACCCAAAGGGCACCTGTGACCTCAGTCCTCAAGCTACACTGAATCACTGAGACGTCCAGATAGAATTGACCACATTGACCACATTTGAAGGTGATTAGAAAAGATAGCCAAACCACTCTAATGCCTATTTAACAAAAAAAAAAAAAAAACTATTGAATTGCAAGAGAGAAATTGCTTTGTTGCATTATGCATAAATATGGTAAGGGACATTAAACATATTTTAAGCAGACTTGTAGATGGTCTTAGGTATTAGGGATGGGATGGACACCTTATAGCTACAACTGATATCTGCACTTGGACAAGAGTGTGGTTTTGTTTGAGGCGGACCTTGCCAGGGCCTTGGCTCAGATGCCACTTTTCCCCTCCATGTACACCGTTGCATGTGAGTGGACAGCATAACACAGATTTACATGCAATGCTAAGCTTTAGAATCATATGGTTTCCAAAATAAAGCCTGTGGAGACCCTTCACAGTCAGATACTTCTTTGTTAACCCACTGTTATGCAATAAAAGGTCCACATATGTACCATTTATATGTGTGGGTGTGTCACTTCCATTAATACACAAAGTCAGAGTGTTTATCCTTAAGTTGTCGTCATTCTATACATTTACCAAAGTGAGACAGATACACAGTGGACACCATTTACAGTGATCACAGTTATAGTGATCAACCCATACGGATCACACAGGTTGGGACCAGAATAATTCTTATACAAATGTTGTTTAAATACCTTGCTTACTAAAGTGTCTTTTCATATATTCATACAATTAAAACTACCTCAGGCTGGTACCCCTGATAACCCTAACCCTAACATGGATTGAAATCATAACGTGAAAAGATAGTAATTTTGTGGTTGAAGTTGCCCTTGTTAAATGAATCGATAATGGCCTGGTCATGTAATGCCCCCTTGAAAGGTCCCTTGGTGTCAGCGGTCAATAGAAATTATTCAGTACCAAATCTTTACACCTCATCACCTTAAAGTCAGATAATAAATATACAAATGTCAATTAGATGGTGATCAGCATGAGAAGTAAAGAAAAAGAAAACATGTAGTTATCATCTGCTTATAGTCATCAATTTGACCAAGGTAGATGTGATTACTATAAGAGTTTTGCACCATATATCATGTCTTTGTCTTAAGAAATAAATGAAACAACCTCAATAAAATAATCATACAGTGAAATAGACAAGTAAACAATTAGTATGGTTTATTCTGTGTGTGTGTGTGTGTGTGTACGCCTGTAAACCAGACTTTAACAGTGAGATACATGGCTGAGTAAAACTTTCAGAAAGTTGGGCATACACTGTCGTCTACATTGCAGAGCACCGCGGGGTTTAAAGCATGGCTCAAGGGAATTTCTACAGCGGTGACAGGCACCACAGATGTAATGCCAGCCACCCTCTAGTCAAGAGCTCACAGCTGGAACACACCCAGTCTGACTAAAGTCACAATAAACAAATAAATAATGCAAATGCCCTAAATTCAGCTTAGAGTTTTTATCGCTTTGGCTTAGCATGGACTGAAACACAAATCAAACTCTTTTTTTTCTTTTTCAATAAACTTCTCATCACAAAGTAAAATAATAATTAGTCAAAGGACAAGACACATTTATTTCTTTGTCAGGCCAGATACAACTAACAGCAAACAGCATCACATTGGCATTTCCACTAAAAGCCTTTAAAAGGCAGGAGAAAACTCTAAGCAGATGCTGACTTAACTTTACAATGTGTGATCGTCAGTTAATTAAGAAAGAGTATGAAATCCCACACTTCACTGACTTGGCTGCTTGGCTTCTGTACAATACCTTTATCTCCCGTAAGCTTATTAATGTTGACTTATTTTCCCCAACACACCGCGTGCTGATTTCTGCCTTCTTGTTGAAAAGGATCCATACTTATGTGCAGCTGCATTGTAGCCTTGAGCTACTTCCTTTATTCCAGCTCTCACTCTGGCATCACAAAGGTGATATGGGCTTGAACACAGAACTGTCAGCACAATGACACTGGCACCAATGGACCAAAGGTAGAAAGATCATACTGCACGATATATTTCAATATGTAATTAGTTTTCTCACATATAATAAGTAGACTGACATGGAAAAACGTGTGAGAAATCCATAATTGACAGTAATGAGGACAACAGCTGCACGGTTAAAAGTAAGAATGAGCAATACAAGGGTGAGATATACCAACAATTTGAGACTGATGGGGGAGAAAAAAGAACCACCACTCAGAAAATGTGTGTGTGTGTGTGTGTGTGTATGTATGTGAAAATGTGATTAAAATAGACGTCCTCAAACTATATACACCAGACACCATTACCCTTGTGCAGAGATCAGATCATCTGTCAGTCTCCTGCACCACACCTGTGTCTCTGACTCGTTTCCATGCTCGTCGCAGCCCGTTCGACTGGTTCAGGGCTAATGGTTCCAATTCGCACATTTCATTCCACTACAGGTAGCGAAGATGAAATAGAGTTTACTCCCTCCGATATCTGACACTGAGCTGCTGATCTGATAATGGCATTCTTGCTGTGCAGTAGCTGCCCTTCCCCACACGGAAACGGGGAGGAAGCAGGTGGTAAATCATAAAACAGGCCCGCAACCCAAAGCAACGCCTCTGAATCTGCGAAAGAGCATAACTGGAAATTGAAACACCAGGAGGAAGGTGAAAGGGAAGGAAAAAAAGCAGATCACAACTGCTCCTGTTTCCCCTTCCTCTCACTATGCACTTGGGCCCAAATCATTTCAGGCATCACTACCCACGATTCTCTTATCAAATAATATTGAAATGGTTACCCCGAGGTGTCCGTTGTGCAAATGAATAAAGTCATATTTTCTGAATGATAAGTGCGTTATGATAGTAATGCACTGTGGGAAAAATATTCTTTATCCTATGATGAAATCCCATTTTCAAAACTCATCATTTTGAAATACCAGCATTTTGAAGTACCAAATATAACCTGCTCTACAATGCTAACCATTCACCTATTTCCTTTCCAATTTCTTGACCTTATAGCCTTCAATGTCTTTTTTAGCAAGACTCTGGCATTTTACTGTCTTTAACAAGTCCAGACAAGCTGCTCAGGGAAATATTTTACTCGTACAAAAAACGATAAATAAATAAATGTTTGTGTGAAAGGATCACTCATGCTGACAAAGCCACAGAAAATGATGACCCAACTGTGCAGTTTCCCCCCTACGGATCTTTATGGTGTCTTTCAGCTCATCGTTTTAGATGATATTCTGGCGCACAACTTTGCCGTTTAGGCTCACTCCCTCTGAAATGAAAAATTCCCCCAGAGGAACTTTAGAAAGTGATATTATGTCAAAGCTGTGGTTACAACTTGTTGGAGAGCTTCCCAAGTTCCCAAGAAAATCTATTAATGTAGGTTAAAACAAAATATTTTTCTCAATTCATCACTCAAAACATACACCACCTTGTAAAAAACATGATTTAGAATTTAAATTATGAGGCAACACTATATTTTTCTGACTGTTGCCTGTGCAGCTAAAGCTTGATATACTGTAGTTTATCTTTCTGGTATGCAGACCCCCTTTGATGTCCAAAAACTATTAAAAACTCATCAATATGGCACAACATTGCACTGGCTGACATTTGCTTCAGGTCAAACAACAGGGGGAGGTTTATTTTGAGTGGATCCCACATATGTGGTCCCTCTGCTGTAAATACTTGCACACCAAATCTGGTGGATACAGTCCCCAACAAATATACTATTTACTTATATTACTAATGTTTGCTAAAAAAAAAACAAAAAAAAAAACTTATAGCTTGAAAGATTTATTCAGTAGTATTTCAGCATAAAACATACTAAAAGTCTAAAACTTTACTTTTTTTTAACTCCCAAGATTGTTTCTGTCTTAATTGCCTGAAGCCTGCAAAATTAGTGTCCTATTTGTTTCAGCACCAGGATGCAGTTTGTGTTAAGCACTGATGCAATAGTCAAGACTAGATCATTAGTCAGCGATGGGAGCGTTGCAGCCCTTGTTAAATATCGTTTTATCTTACACACACACACACACACACTTGAACGTGAGAGCACCCACATACACACACACGCCTGCCTGGTATGACAGCACGTAATAAAGAGGTGAATACTAAATGGATGCAAACTGTTCACCCAAAGCGATCAGAGCGTCAGGAGCCCCTGGCTGTGTGACTGTGGCCTGGTGAGCATTGTATTTCAATATTGAAAGATATAAATAGATACAATAATATGGAAAGCCATTCTGCTCTCCAACAAGCTGCTCCATCTGAAATAACCCGCAACATCCCGCGGAGACCGACCACCCACTGCAATGATTAGTCTCATTTTAACTTCCACCTGTATGAGCCACACCCCAAAGGCTTTCCTCTCCATTCTTTGGTATGAACAAGACACTCCACATTACTTCTAAGGATAATTCACCACTGACTAATTCATCCCCTCGGGTTCACTTCAGTTACTAGAGTACTTCATAGCGCCTTTAGTTCACCTTATTAATACTTAAAGAGAAGATCGCCTTGAGCTTCCCGTCTTCCATCATGACAATAAAAATGGTATATGCCTTATACCAGTCCTGAAGCTCACAGCAGAGGTGAGGACCTCATATCAATCAAGCGGTAACCACCAGAGAGCAGAGGTACCTTAATATGCTATTCCTATAATGGCCACTAAACTCTGCCTCCGAGATAACCCATGAGTGAGTTCAGGGTCTTACTGCTCATTTGGCACTCCTGAAAAGTGAAAAATGAAGGAAGGAATTAAAAGAAATTTTCAAACAAAATTGTCCAACATCTTTTAGTACCAAGTTCTCAAGGGTGAAAATCTGTCATTTTTCCTTTTTCTTAGCAATCACAAATTGAATATTAGTTGGTTTTGTCTTGCTGGTCGTAAGAGAATTGAAGGCGTCACTTAATGAATTTGTGAAAACATTAAAAAATCTACAATAAAAATAAGTGTTTAGCAATAATTTTCATCTTTGGATGGCGAAGGTGTGTGTGTGTGTTTAAGGGGTGCAGCGGGGGGGGTTGTGAGTGATCACAGTCAGTGTGGCTACATAGGAACATGCACACGCAGCTCAGCCTTTTCATTCAGCTGATTAGAGGCAGGCTGCGTCGAGTCAAACGCCGCTCGATAAATGCTTGCAATTTGAACGTGATCTAATTGTTGTATCTCGTTCTGTATAATATCCAATTCATTCGCTGGAAATCCTGTCATGATCTGACATTGCTAATCTAAGATCTTAATGAGTTCCGTCTTGGAAAATTGGGCTGATGTTAGAAAGCTGACTTTGATAAATATTGTCATTTAGAATTCAAAGGAGCCTTTTCAAATAGACAAGAGGGGAGACGTGTCAGTCAGACACACACACGCAGCTGATGATCTTGTGCATTTGTATCTATCACCTCAGAGTACTAAAGACCCAGACACCCAGTGCTGCCTGCTGCCTCTTTATTTCGACAGTGGCAGTACACAACTCAGAATCACCGTCAATAGGCACAATACGCCGGCTATAAAAGGCATGGCGCACTCTACTCTCCCTCTGACTGCCTCATACTCGTCACCTTCTGTCGGTTCGTCGGTTGGTTGCTTATCTGTTGCAAGTCAGCCTTTCCAAGAGACCGTTTACAAAAGAAACTACCGGGCCAAGAACTACTTGAGAGGTGAGAGAATAGCAGTTCAATTTTCATGCGTGGAAAAACGAAGGAATAAGGAACAGTTCACTCAAAATGCAAAATTATGTAGCTGGCTCACCTTTGGGGGGCCAGTATTGATTGGAAAATCTGCACCTCGTCAACTAATGTTGATTTCATAATGACCTTTACTCCCTGAAGTCGAGCGGCAGGGTGGGTTGTGGTGAACTAAATATGCAAGAGCAGTCTCACATGTCACTGCCTGTAACACAGGGTGTGTGTCCTTCGCTGGATGGGCCTCTAAAGGAGGTATAAAGGCAGTCGTTCAGTCTCCTGGAAACTAATAACTGTCTTTTATTTCTGAACCTATTTACCTGCGCTAACTCTTCAGATGTTGTAGTTTGTCAGAACCTGTCACATCATCATTAAAAAATAAAAAAAACACAAATGCAAATTTTAACAGTTATGTGCTAAATGCCAAGGTGTACAGAAAAAAAAACACACACACACACAAACTAGATGAACATATGGTACAGAGGCCATTTGAAGTTGATTGTCTAACATGCAGGGGCAGATGTCTAATTACGCACCATCGGCGTAGCGTTGGCTGTTAATTAAGAAGCCTGTGAAGCATCTAAACTACCTCATCTAAACTACCTGTGGATTACACTATAAAGGCATCAGCTCTTCTGTGCTTTCAGACCTCCTTACTTATGCCTTTTATTTATATCAGGGTAGCAAACAGCACTGCACAGTAGCGTTGCCTCCTCGCTGCAAAAATGTGTTGACTTTTGATAGCACAGACCACACAGGTATAACTTTTAACTATAACTATTAAAGAGCTTCACTAAATTCAGCTGGAAACGTAGCACCCCTAACTGGTCTGCAGCCGGTGTCAGTGTTATTAATTACACCTACCGCTGCTGTGACAGGTCAAAATGACTGCAGAGATTCTGGCAGTCCAAACAGGCCCGAGAGGTAATAAGGTCAAATCTATCCTGAATTTAGCTTCAGCGCCAAGTGCCTTCAACATGAGGCAAACTTTCACATCCATCCATCCATCCATTTGCCTCTGCTTATCCAGGGCCGGGTACGGGGGGGGGGGAGGGCAGCCGGCCGAGCACAGCTGCCCAGATGTCCCTCTCTCTAGAAACTGCTACTCCAGGGGGGATCCTGAGCTGCTTCCAAGCCAGATCAGAGATATCTAATCCCTCCAGCGTGTTCTGGGCCTCTCACCCATTTCTTTCACAAACATAATTAATCATTCACAGCGTGCCACAGGCTTAATAACCTCTGGGTAGACGGTTGCTGGATGCTTTCTCTTGGCACAGAGGGTCTCTAGAGGACCTGGACTACTGCGGTCGCCTACGGTCAAGCGGAGCCCACGAGAACTACTGAACCGTACAAGAAGACTCTGTTGGGTTAGTCGGCGGTGTGAGTCTGTAATGTCCACTTCGTGACATGGGCTTTCACTTATTTAAAAAGTGAATGGATTCTGCAGTCATTACAGCTTTTTAAGTGGCAGTTAAATGCACCCCCTGAGAGAACTGACTGTGAGTGAATGAAGTTTTGAAAGGTGTGTGTGTGTGTGTGTGTGTGTGTGGGGTGGTGGGGGGGGGGGGCATGTATCACCTCCTGCAGCTCACACACTGCTCCCACTCGAAGGGGGAAGTCGCCGCACGCCGATCAGATGCTCTCTCATAATAAGACGCGCTCATAGAGGTGACATCAATCAAGAAGAAAAAAAAAAAAACTAATCACTCTATCGCAGCTCACTGAATTTTTTTAATAAAGAGCCGCAGTGTTGGCCTCAGCTCACGGACATTAAGCGGATGGCGGCCCCCGGTTAATCCCGACTGCACGCTGATGCGCTCAGCCGCTGTTTGAAAACTTCACCCGTCCGGAGATTAGCGGCGCAGATGAGGGGCAGAGTGGAGGTGAACCAGCGCGCCTTGCCAATGGATTACTCATCTCACGGCGGGGGAGCGACATGATACCTTCAACAAGCTCCTGGTCCGCGGTC
This sequence comes from Scortum barcoo, assembly GCA_023238725.1. Classification (NCBI taxonomy): domain Eukaryota; kingdom Metazoa; phylum Chordata; class Actinopteri; order Centrarchiformes; family Terapontidae; genus Scortum; species Scortum barcoo. Next base: position 14,718,881 of record CM041544.1, on the reverse strand, counting down.
AAAAAAAATGAAAAAAAAAAAAAAAAAAGAAATTACGCGGAGGTGTCATTTGGTTTGATGCGCTGACTAAAAATAACAGCAGGCGTCTTACCATGTTTTGGCTCCAGAGGTGCTTCACAAAAATCCCTTTCGAGTGTGAAAAGCGGCCGCGGAGACCGGCTGAAGCCTCCTCACACGGGCGCATCGGCGCTCTGCTGCCCGGTGTCTTTAACCCGGCGAGAGACGGAGCGCCGCACCGGAGCGCTGCACCGTGGGACTAATGCGAGCAAACTGCACGGAGCAAGCCTGCCTCTCTCTCTCTCTCTCTCTCTCTGTGTGTGTGTGGACTCTGTGTGTGTGTGTGGACAGTGACGTCTGAAGCAGGTAATCTCATTACACCGGTCAGTAAAGGTGAGCCCGGCTAAAGCAGCTCCCCGCCCCCTCCCACGTCATATCTGCCAGATATGCACCTGACCACCTCTGACACACACCACCTGAGATAGCCTACCTAACAGGATATCAGGATATTCAAATTTACTTATTTAAAAAATCACAAACATCGTTTGCCTTGGAGGGCTTTACAATCTGTACAGTTGTGACACCCTCTGTCCTTAGACCCTCGAACCGAGACCGGGTCAGGAAAAACTTCAAAAAACCCTTTATGGGAAAAAGAAGAAACCTGAGGAAGAGCCACAGATGAGGGATCCCTCTCCCTGGGACAGACAGATGTGCAATAGATGTCACATGTACAGAGAACATCAATCATATATGGGGAATTATACATATTGCTGAGTTCAGGGGTTTAGTCCATGTATGAAGGTATCACAGGTAATGTGATCAGTAAGAAGGGAGAAAAACATGCCCCCCAAACCCTAATCCTCCGAACCTGATCCTCCAACCCTCTCGAAGGTCAACCTGATCTATAAGTTATTACAGCGCGTGGGGCACAGTGTCGCCCTCACACCACCATGAAGCTGCCGTTTGATGACTGAAGGTCAACAAAAGCTATTTACTGTCAGTTGTCAATTATTAAAGTTAAATCCATTAGCCTGGTCTGTCTGCGCCGATTGGAGCTGGAGCTGGGGGGGAAGTTAACGGCACTGGCGGCGGTTAGCTATGATTCACCTGTCACTTCGCAACAATCACTGGCCTTTTCTTCCCTCCAGCTTGACCAACAACAAAAAGCCTCCCATCAATAGGCTCTAATTAGATGCCGTGCTGAGTAAGTCCCGACTAAAGGTTGCGGGGAATATTCAATAAAACAACTTCTGCACAAGAGACACGCCTGGGAGTCTTGTTCACAAAAGACATGTCAACAGCAGTAAAAAAAAAAAAAAAATAATAATAATAATTATAATAATAATTCAGACGATTCTCCTGACTGATACAAAATTACCTTCCTCAAACAGCAGGTGTAATTTGATGAAACGTGAACTTTCCAGTGTCTGTTAAGACTTTTACAAAACAAAGGGAGCCATGATAAACTCAAATTGCATGCAAAAAAGGGAATATCACAACCAGTCAATGACAATTAAACTGACACTCCTGAATCCATGCATCATCAAAATCGGCACAGACGCTCTGAGAGCAGACGATTGATGGTTTAAATGTGACCCTGCATGAATGCAATCTCATCAATCAGCGATTCCCAACCAGGGGTACTTGTACCTTGCCCCAGGGGGTGCTTTTGCAGTTGGCAAGAGGGAATACTGTGATGTAGTGCGACTGATTTGAATTGAATTATGAACAAAATTACTGAAGTTTAGGTGCAATTTTCATTCAACAGCTGCTACTTTACAGTTCCTGCAAAAGACATCACAGAAAAAGATGCAAAATAAAACAAAACGTGAGCGAGACAAGGCAGTGGGGCTTATCTTCCTTATGAAAAAAAAAAGTGTCACAAGATGCACTTTTAGATATTTACCGGTGCTGAATAACTCAAAACATGAAAATGCAATTCAACATCAATTCAAAACACTACGAGTAATAGTCGATTATGAGCATCTCATGGCTGCATACCTCGGACAAGAAAGGTTGAGGACCCCTGCTCTCAATACGACTGCTGACATGCATAATTCAGAGTGAAATGGATGTTCACTCTTGACCTTTGGGTACAGCCAGAGTCTAAACACAAAAGGTCTGCTTACTAGCATCTGGGTTTCTAAGCTGCATCCCGCAGTCTTCACCGAATGAGTGCTTAGATTCTTTTCACCATGTATAATTCAGGAACACGGGCTCATTAGAGGGCACGTCTTGTCAGTTTGTGTTCGGGACTGGCAGAGGCAGAGACTTCCCTTTTCAAAGAATGCAGCTGTGGGTTTTTTTGTTTTTTGTTTTGCATTATTATTGGGTGATTTGCAATTTCAAAGACACGCAGCATGTTTTTTTTAAACAAGACCTCACACCATTTATTTGGATGCAAGACAAGATGAGATAATTGCACATTCAGTCCATCAATCAATCAGTCGCAGAAAAGCCCAGCTAAAATTTGTGCAAAAAATAGCCCTCTAACTGGCATGCATAGGCCCTGGATGGGCACGAAGAGCTAATCCAGGTTAAGTCATCACTACCTCCACTTGGCCTGGCTTGTTTTTGGGGTGAGGGAGGCTTTGAGAAGAAGCTCTCTAATAATCAGCCCCCGCCACAGTGCTAATTCTCCCTCTCATCTCGTCTCTGTTGCAGCACAGGAAACGAGGGGCCAGGGTTCAGACAGGAGTGAAGACATTCCACGGAGAAGGGTGATTAAGGGATATGCTGCTCTTGGGGAGGAAAAAAATGTTAAAAAAAAAAGTCTTGTTTTAGAGGGCACATGAAGACTACTTAGCGAGTTGCATTTATTGAAGTGTTATATATGAATGTACCTGCCTATCCCAATATGTCACTTAATCAGTAAAAATGAGAAAGAAATAAGGGAGAAAAAAAAAGCGAAACAATAACTGCGGGCACTTTCATAAGTAGAAATTAACCAGCCTTTCATTCTATTATTCATAATATCATTCTTCAAATATCTGCAGCGTGTGTGCCTACCCTAATAATGTTGATGAAAGAAAAAAGTATTGAGACAATCTTTTTATATTAGAAAAGGACCAATATCAGATGGATTGAGTGACTAAAATTTCCAAGCATTCTCTGTTTAAAGCTAATTATGCAGGCGATGAGGAGTTTTAACGACGAGCACTTAGGTTGACTTTGAGGTGCCATGTATTCTTCTGAGAATGCTCAGAGTTGTATAAATGTTTGTGTCTTATTCCCATACAACCGAGGGAAGCCTCAGGGTGCCTTTATGAATGGTGCACGCTCGCTCATTTGTATTCAGTTGAGGGTTCAATCGCTAAGCAGGCAAGTCTTCTTAGGGGGGAAATAATTCCTATTAGTGATGTTGCATTATTACAGCACCTTCAGTCATTTCTTTAAAGCTCAACAAACTGATTTTGCCTAGCAGATGTAAGCTCCCCGCAGTGACAGACAGCAATGGTTTAATTATTCTCAATGAATGCCTTCTTGTCTCACATTTGGGGGCTGCTGAATGCATTTATTCATTCTTTTTTTTTTTTTGTTTGCGTGGAAGGTGCATTGTTTACCTATTGAAATGAGCGGAACCATTAAATTGGTTTTGGGGTCATTAAAATGTTTGAATACGTCTTGTTTTCACAGAGATACTGGATGTTTTCAGACTTGGACAGACACCGTTTAGGTAATTGGTTGCACACCATCTGCAACATTATTTGGCAACTATCAATTTATTCCACCAATGTGTGACTCAAACAACCATTCAGTGCTTCCTTCTTATTTGAGAAGGATGCTGCTGTGTGCTGCTTCTTTTTCAGCTCTTTGAATCAATGGCACAATAAATCATTCACAGGCCTAGGAGAGCATGGTCATACTTAGATGAGCAGAAAATGAACACAATTCCTTGGATCACCCTCTTTCCAAAATCCTTTAGATATTGCTGTGCCTCTTTAAGGTGAGTCCTTAAAGCATATTGTCAACACACTTATCAAAGCAGCACCAGTGATGCTATGATGCTTGTGAGAGATGGGGGGGGGGATCAACAGCAAGAAGATACTGGCACTACAAAAATGCATGCTTCATCTTGAATATTGTTTTTCACCTGGGACAAATTGAACAATTCCTCTTGCTGAGGCGTCATTTCCCTGGACTGTGTGCACGCACTCCGCTGTTCAGTCCCGAAATCCTCTGCCTGCGAGCTCCCTGTAGGCAAGCCCATGGGAGTGTGCACGCGCAATTGCGAGTGCACGTGCACCCACAGATACACACGAGGATCTAAAGCCACAAAACAGCCAAGAGGCTCAAATTTTAGCCCTGCAATTGAACAGCAATTTGAAACACGTAGCGCATGGGTTATTCTGTGATTTCAGAGGCTAGTGTTGGCAACGCAACAAGATTAACAGAAAGAAAATGCCAAGATTTCCCACTTTCTTTGTACCATCTGTGCTGCACCAGGTACCACAGCTTGAGAGATGAGAGGACAGTTTCCCCATGTGCTGATGGGTGACACCATGTGAAGAAAATGCAGGCTTTGATAGGAACACCTTGCCTTTTGAGCACAGCGCCTTGTAGTGACACATTCTCTCTCTTCCACTCCCTGTACATTTTCTGGCAGTGTGCAAACTGGACTTCATAATGCACTGCCAAAATAATGCAGCTTTAACTTCAGGTCCCAAGCTAAGGTCTGAGAAGTACCACAGCTCTGATGAGCATCTCCACAAGAATGAAATACTTCTGCACACTTGAATGGTGAGTTTGCGTGCATGGTGTCATTAGCTACCCGTGGTTGCACAGATGTGGGCAGCAGGGAGTCTCCCACACAAGTGAAGTATCTGGCGCTGTCCGCGGTGCTGAAAGAGAGCCTGCTCTGGAGCACAGAGGCACCATGCACTCCTACCAGCGAGCTCTGTGTCATGATTCTTCATTAGCATGATAATTATCTCTTTAACAGTTTATTGTTATGAATTAGGCTGCTTCATCTACGAGAAGTAAGAAAAATATCCATGGAATGCTTTTGACAAGTCTGTATTTGTACTTGTCAAGCTATTTAAAGGATGTTGGGTTGTTAGTTCAGATGATAAAATTGCCAAAAGATGAGTCCAAATAGCCTCCATGGTTGAGTGAGCTACCCTTTTAAGGAAACAAAGACACACACACACACACACCAGCACACTTAACTCTGCTTAGGGCGCTTGTTTCTGTCTCCAACTTCGGCTTATTCTGACTGCAGGCTTCATACTAGCCCCCACCCAACCCAACCTATAAAAATTGAAATTGGCTCTGTGCAAATGGAAATGCCGAGGGGAGCCTGAGTCAAATAAGTGTCAGGGGACATTCATAGTTTGGCACTGACAGCTTGTGTGATATTGAGAGGTCAGAGCAACTGAGACAGCGGCCAAGCAAGAGGGAGAGAACAAGAGGGAGAGAGCAATAGGGAGGAGAGGTCAGAGAAAGCCAACAAGACAGGGTGTGTGTGTGTGTGTGCACGTGAGTTTGCGTGAGAGAGAGAGAGAGAGAGAGAGAGAGAGAGAGAGAGAGAGAGAGAGAGAGAGAGAGAGAGAGAGAGAGAGAGAGAGAGAGAGAGAGAGAGGTCAAAGAGAGAGAGAGAGAGAGAGAGAAAGTCAAAGCAAGTGAACAAGAGGTAGAGTAAGAAATAAAGAAAAGCAGGTGAGCCTTGCAAATACACTTATCATTCCCAGAGATAATGGGAGCACAAAAACATCAATACAGACAATTCTGCCCCATTGTAACCTGCCAGCTGTAATAAACACTCAGGTGTGTGTGAGAGAGTAGAAGATAAAAGTGAAATTGCTACCTGATAAAAAAAAAAAAAACAATGTCAATAATCTGAATGTTTTGAGGTTGCAGATTTGAGTTTAGGTTATTCTTATCAAAATAAAAGCGGGGGGGGGGCTGAGGCCAGAGCAATGCAGCTGACTCATCAGTTTAGCACACAATATCCACAGGCTTAAGTCTGCACAGGCGGTGGATTTAAAAATAACTGTGACGAGTTTGTTCAAACAACGTGTTGCGGTGTTTCCCCATTCCTCATAGAGATTGGAAATATGTGAGAATGTGATTTAAATCCGACAGCTAATCTGACAATGTCTCATACAACTGAGTTGAGCATAATTATGCAAAATATCTAACCGCTCCCAGATTTGAGCCACTGCGAGTGCTAGTATTTATAGTACAGACCTGGAGTCAATTTATATTTTATTGCCGTCTGAGTTTTCTGCATGAGAAATCATCCTTGGTGTGAAAAGGCTTTTAGCATGGTAAATCCTTCAGCTCCGCAACTGTAACAGGTACATCAGGTCAATCATCACAATGCCACAAAAAACAACATATTGAGCAGTTGGCTTAGGTTTGTATACAAGCTGCCTTAAGATTTTAAAGCTTCAGTACTGTTTCTCTCTTTCTCTCTTTCTCTCTTTTGTTTTTTTTGGCCACTTGAGGGCAGAGGAAACAAGCTGCAGAGAAGCACCGACTTATTATCACCCTTTAAGGTAATATGAGCAAAATGGTAGCAAATGTTACACCTCCTGCAGTTATGGAGCATCATTAACATTCATTTGGAGTTGTTTCTCTAGAAACCTGACAAACATAAGTGAAATATTAACTCTTTAGCTCTGTTCGTCACCAACTATTGTGCTTTCAGGCACAGCTGAAAAAGAGACACTATTGGAGCGATGAAGAGCAACTGAAAACAATGAGCGGAAAGAGGCCATTGTTAATCTAGAAATATTGAATACAACAGCTTTGAGGAACAATGTCTACCGGCTTTAAATAAAGTTGTTGCCCTGGAATAAAAATAATTGCAAAGCTATTTCAATAATACGTTTCGTAATTCTTTCTTGCTGTTACGCTTCAGCTGTGTGACAGAAGATACTCAACAGACATGATGTCTTTGGGCTGCTCACCTTGGCACAGAAGCCAAAGGAGCTTGATAATTGGAACACATGGGGACCTGAGAACTAGCACCAGATCTGTTACTAGGACTCCCAGAGGCTACAGAAACCAACACTGAGGCCTGTAATGAAAATGCTCCCTCTTGCTGTTTTTTTTTTTTTTTTATTACCCCCTTCCCATGACTTTTCTTCTCCTCTTCATCATGCACCACGGCAACCTTGGAGAGAGAGCCCTTTTGACAGCTACCACAGGTTATTACTTTTATAACCAGGGGCAACCTCTAGAGAGTCCATTAGCACCAAGAAGAGCAGTTGACTTCTTCAACTGGCTAGCAGAGACTTTTCAAAACTGGACCAAATCGAATTGAGGGCTTATTATTCATCAAAACTTGACAGTGTGTGCAAACTAGGATCAATTAAGTGCCAAAGTGAATGCTTTGTGATGACACTGATTGGTGTCAGAGTTTGTGCACAGAGCTGGGATGGCATCTTTTATCACTTAGAAAATCAATACATACATGAAACCAGGCAGTTACACCACACTGTATTTTGTCCAGAGGAATGAAGGCTCAGTTTTTGGCTTTCTTTGCAAAAAGATCAAAAAATGAATTCATGATTGTAAAATGACTTTCTAAATGCAAATTTACAAGACAGTTTCATGGTGCTCTACAGTGGAGAGGGTAACTGATAAAAGACAACTTTGTTTTAGTACAGAGCTTAATAGTACCTACAGAAAACCTTTGAATCTCTCTTTTTCCTCATTCTGTTGCACCATTTATTCTCCATTGTTCCCCCCTCTCTTTAATTCTGTGGGTCTCTCTCTCTCTCTCTCGCTCACTGCATTTCAGTAGTGTCTGGCACTACAGATAAGATGCAGGAGATAAAGGACGTCGATGCTATTGGGAGATATGAAAGAGATGGGGCTAAGATAAAGAAGTAACAGCAGGTACTGAGAAGAAGGGGGAGAAAACAAAAGCTATAAAAACACCCTTGACCTGCGTGTGCCCAGTATGCAGACAGGTAAATCTGCCTCGTCGTTGGTGTGTTGGTGTTCATATGAGACAAAAAGACTGTAGTCAACCGGTTCCTTACAAATAAAAAAAAAACTCCAGATGAGCAAAATTCAGCCAAATATGCTTAGCTTACGTTGTTCCCTATCTAGCCTTTAGTCAGGCCATTTTATTTCCACCACCATAATAGCTGTGCCTCTCAGAAGCACACACCTCTGTCATTTCCACCTGCAAACACCCCAAGTGGCAGCTGCAAGTTTATTTCCACACTCAATCCCTTCCTGTTTTCTAGTATAAGCGTTTGTGTACGTACACGCAGCTGTGTTATAACATGTACTTCCAGACATTTATAAAAGGCCTTTCACACCGGTGATAAGACAGGGGTGACGCAGCAGAGATTGGATTTAAAGGTGGTGGAGTGGGCCCAATATTCAAGAGCTCCATAGCCGCAACATCTAAAATATACTGAGAGCAGAGCAGGGCCGGAGACAGACAGCTGTCAGACGAACAGCAAATGAAGTGCATTAGAAACTGGCCCTAATCATAGCTTTGAGTTTTGCAGGAAGAGCTCCATTTTATGACTTGTCAGATATTGTGTCTCCTGAACACCTGCTTATTATTTTGCAAGAGCGGACTTGAAAATATATTTTCCTTTTTTAGAAAACACCTATGAACACAACTAAGTGGAATTCTTTGGTGCATGGGTATTATGGTTACTAAAGGTACTTGACTGCACATTCATTGTGAATTTGGGAAAAAAAAAAAAAAACATCTGTAAGGTTGTTTCATCTCATCCTTTGCTAGTATGCATCACAATGTCACTGATTAATTGAGTGATAAGTTGAATAAGTTATTTTAGAGCCCGACCAATACTGCTAGATTCTTTGGGCTGATATTGGTGCTTGAAAATAATAAAAACAGATAAAAAGATAAAAAACAGTTGACATATATTTGGTTAATAATTAAAAACACAATTTACCTTTATTACCAAATTATGAAATTATATTTTACTAATACAACTGTGAATCTCAAACTTAACAGAAAATTTAAATATTCTAAACAATAGTACTAAAATCATTGAAAATAAAGCTATTAAACACATAAATAGCCATTTAAAAGGGCTGTTAATTTGAATTCTATTTAATTTTATTTTCATTAACACTTAGACATTAATGATCTAAGCATCAGCAGCAATAATAACAGCGATAATGGTTTTTACTTCAAAAGAAAATATTGAGTTGTCCTGTATTGGCAAGGCCACGAGAGAGGTAGGATCTTGACACTTTTATTTGTTTATAGGGACACCAACTCTCTTTGCTGTTCCTATCATTTATCTCTGACAGCTTTCTTTCTTATGGTTGACCTCAGTCAGTCATGGAAATTTACAAAAGATGTGGTAGGTTGACAAATGGTGAGATCGTGTCTCACCACTGTTTGCTTCACCATACAGACCAATACAAGGTTTTCTTAATAAAGAAAAAAAACAGTCTGGATCTTTCAATCCATTTGAGAAAATTGAAAAGTTGAGATCACCACATGACAATGAAAGCATTTTTATTTCTATGCACAGTCCAACGTGTTACTTGGCAGTCACTTCCCTTCCAACACGCAGGAATGACTGGGTGACCTTCACTGCAAAATAGCAAACACAGAGACATCATTCCACATAATTTCATCCTGCTGTGTCTGCTGCACCCACATGACACTTGCATTGTATGTTTCCTGAACCCCTTAAAATCCACTTCCAGGTGAACTGCTGGTCTGTATAGTACAGGTTGCAGGATGTCAAGAGACACATGCACACACACAAAAGCCATCACAGCACAGCCTCCATTCTTGAATTGCTGTTTGTGTTCTGCCTACTGGAAACATCCAAATGAAATTGGAGATGAGTGAAACAACAGTCAAACATGCCGCAGTTTTTAACATCCCATTAAGGGATGTGAGGCAGAGGAAACTGTGCACTGATTACTGTTTTGTCAGGGAGATGCATTCGGCGCTTGAGTGAGGAAGGAGATTATATTAGTGTTACAGTAAAGCTGTGGAAGAGTGCTGAATTGGACTGTCTCTGAGGCACGCTTTTCTCTCTCTCCTTTATTCTGAGAGAAATCCCATGAAGAGGCAGGGACTCTTTTGAAACCACAACAACGACAAATGTAATTAATCATGAGATGATGAAGTCAGTGTCTCTGGGTTCAGCTACGGCCCTGAAACATAGTACCTTCACTGACTCCTCCACAGCGTAGTGCAGGCAAACAATAGTCCTTCGATTCAAAGACCACTGAGCTGAAGCCACTAAAGCAACCTCAACTGTGATGTCACTTACTTATACATACTGTATATGGGTTGTATGCCCAGTCTCTGATCCTGATCCCCATCTTAGTACCATGTGAGCTTCATGTCTGTGCTTGACAGTACATGCTATCTATGAGTATCTGAACCCCATCAGCTGCATCTCCACTCCCCTTTACACTCCAACCGCTCACTCAGCGTAGTCCACATATCCCCTATGCCATAGTACATGTCCCACTTCCTGCACCAATGCCTCTCCATTCCTCCCATCTCTCTACCTTCTCCCTCCTTGTTCCTAAGTTAATATATATATATATATATGCACACACAAAAACCTGAACCTGTCACTCAGCATATGGGTTGTAAAGCTGTGTGCATAGTCTTTCTTTATATATGTATGTGCGTGTGTGTGTGTGTGTGCACAAGTTACTGGGTACGTTATCCTCAGAAGTGGTGGACCAAAAGCTAAATTCAACACAAGAATCCCCCTATTTACACAACAAAGAAATAGCAGCGACTGAGGGAGAGTGGATGGGACAGTCAAAAGCAGAAAGTTAGAAACACACACACACACATTCACACACTTCACACACTTTCGCACACATACATATACATATGCGCTCAAATCAGCAACATATGAGCAATTTGCATTTTCAAAAAATCTGAGTACTTGCATCTGGCATCAATTTCCCTTTTTTTCCAAGGGAAAATGAGAAAACCTGCATTAATTACAGTAGTATAAGGATTTTACACAACATAAGTATCAGCTAAAACTCTTAACAACCTGGTGTGAAAAGCCATTTTTATAATAATTTTATCAATAATTACATAAGTCTCAGCTTGAGTGTAGCACCCTCCAGCACAGACACGCAGTGGAGTCGTGCCTTACAGAGCATGTCTGTTTAATTCATTTATTAGCAAACACAAAGTTTCCTCCATGAGCTCTGCCCAGGCAGCAGATCCCGCTGAATCAACTGCTTTGTCTTCTAAATGCCCCCCTTGCCCAATCAGGATACAGATATCGACTATCAAGATCCGCTGCTGGTTTTGCCCTTTGAGCAACAAAAAAGCAAAGTGCAGAGACAGAATCATCATGTTGGACAGAGCTTCTGTTCCAGACAATGATGAACATGGGGATCAATGATGACTCTGGTGCTTGCCAATTCAAAGTGTCTCAGAAAAACAGCCGACTGCAAAGAGTCCTTAATGTTGAGGTGAGGCACATAGGAACAGCTCCATTTACCATTATCTATGACATGTGATAAAATAATTCTTTGCAATATGAAATGTTTACTAGTACAGTGAATCCCACAACCTGGGTCTTGGACTATCTAAGGAATGGTCAACACCGATGGGGAGACCCCTTAAATATTTACTAAGTGGCCCCCGTACAAGCAGTTTTATGATGGCAAGAGATTTGCTTGAGACAGAAGCATCAGCAAATGTCAGGGCGAATCATCTTAGGGACATCAATAAAATATAGCAAAGCAATGCTTTAAAAACCTCAACGGTCCGTCCTGTCTGTTCGAGTATGACTCCTAGATGTCCCTCTCCAGTCCAGCAGAGTGACCTGAGCAGAACATGGAAAGGACACGAATGCACGCATGCACACACGCAACAGAATTTTTTACAGGTTACAAAAAAAAAAAAAAAAACTACCAAAAAGATGAATAAAATCTGAAGACATACCTGATATGAGTTGCTGTGATCACACCACATCTCGCCCACACCACAAGTCACACACACCTAGAAGAAAGACGAAAGTGTTAGCCATGCACCGTGTCTCAGTCAAGTATAGCACAATCATCTGCTCACTTACTTCTGAATATGGATTTTATAATACAGTGTGTGTATATTACATACATATATATACACACATATATATAAAAATAATATCTATCTCAGATAATGTCCTTTTGTTCTTCCACATTTCCTGTCAGTCTCCATTATACTGTTCAGTGATGCATTCAGTAATTGCCCTACAAACACCTGAGTTTGTCTTGTGCAAAGACGGAGAGTGGCCTTGTGCTGTACAAGGTCATGCATTGCGATGGATCCTGCATGATATTTTTGCCCAACGCCTTTATGATGATTATCAGCCTGGATGGAAAATTGTTTGTCATGTCTGTGTCTTTTTTTCCTGACTCACATCTTTTTTTCTGAACCAAACACGAACCCTTTTAGACACAACACACTGGAAAACTGTGAGAGAAACTTCACGCCATTGTGTGAGTATGAAGGTCCCTCCAACACAGTCAGATTAGCATTTTGCAGTATTTTGCCTCACAAGAATTGAATTTGTAAAAACTCTTCTTGACTGAGCTATGCACCTTAAGAACTGTTGCAACATAATGGTAAAACACATAAGACATAAGGAGAGGAGTCTCTGTTTTCTCTGTTGTTTATACCATTTAGTCTGGAGCATTAATTAACTGTCTACAAGACTGTTAGCACTGCATACAATAAACTCAACCTTGATGTCGAGATTGATGCTGTAAATAATAGCAAGAATTTTTTTTTTTTTTCCTATGCCAGCTGTCACAGGTGTTAGATGTGACAACTATTTAACATCGCACAAGAAGCAAGGTTAAAGTTAGCTTAACTCCATAAAAAAAAGCGGAACAATACACAACTCCATAACTTATAAACACAAATAATACAATAGAAAATGTTGTGGCTTCACTGGAAATTAGCTTAACTACATAATGTGGTTACTCCTTGATGAACAATGGCTGGGCACAGTGGCTACATGCAGCATCTCTTTGTGAGGTCTGCAACTACAGTCATAAGCTTGCTGATTATATAATGTATAAGACAGTTGGGAACAGGTTTAGAGATTTTGAAAGGGCAATTTGTTTCACATTTAGAGACTAACTAAAGTACTCAGTGCAGAAATCTGACACCCTGAAGATGTGATTTTAACCATTTTGTTGACCCTTGAAAGGTGCTCTGTGAAGTTGTAAACTAAAGTTATTTAAAGTCAGCGCAGCTCACCAAAATGCACTGTGTCTATTCTTTCTTGAGCTCTTAAAAAAAAAAAAAAAAAAAAATGTTGAATATGTTTCCTTCCTGCTGTAAGTCTGTAAGTTTTAACACCAAGAAATATGCGTAGTTTATGACCAAATACTTGAACCAAAGACATTTCCCTACACCCGTTAAGATGTAAATAGAAATGTTAGCATGCTAATATACTAAAAGAAAATGCTACACATAGTAAACTCATTAACATTTAGCTCAAAATACTGGCATGTATAAGAAATCTTCATTGTGCCGCTTGCATACTCTATTCTATACTCTTGTTCTTGTTTCACACATGCCTGAAATCATTTTTCCTGAATTCAAGTCAGTAAAAAGATTGTCTTACATGTAAAGAGTCTGTATTTTCACCATTTTTTCCATTAACAAATTTTTCTAATTCTATTATCTAAACTATTTTTAATGCACAAATGTCTGGAGTTCATAGGATTTTAGTATTTAACTTTGATGTTGTTATATATAATTGTATCGTGTGTGATACATGTGATAACCAAACACTATTTTACGAAGATTAACAGAGATGAAGAGAGAAAAAAAATCTGACTCATCTGACTGAAAGCAAACTGGCAAACAATTATGTTATATCATTAGCAGGAGAAACTTATTTCATCAAATCTACATGGCACTAATACTTAACAAGGTTCATATTGATATCAGTCATGTAACTGTCCAAACAGTTATTTTAACATAAGGATATGATCTAATCATCTAGTTAATTCTCAAACTGATGTATTAACACAATTATCAATGATCTGTACAATGACATCAGTCTCTTAAACTCTCTGCAATTTACAGTATAGGGTGTGCAATTATCAAATCGTGTTCTAATGGAGTGGAATGACATGCAGAGAGCTTAAGAATTTGGGCAATTCTAGCAGCATGGAGAGACCTTCAGATTTGCTCACCTCATCAGAGTAATCAAACAAATTAAGCAGCCATTAGATCAAACCGCAGAGCACCACCGAGAATGGAGCCATCTCCTAACCACATGCTCCACCAAGTGCGGAAAACACCGCTGCAGGTATTTATAGGCATTCATGGAAGAAAAAGCAAACGTCATACAAATGTTATTCACAGATATTACAGATATGAACTCTATAAAATTCTTGACTTATGAAAAGAAATGTGAAATGTCACTGTGAGGAGGAGAGGCATTTGCCTGCATTAAGGGCGGTTGATGGAGGGTGAATTATACATGTAGAGCTTACACTACAAGACAGATTCACTGAGGACCTGCATCAAGGGCCCCATAAAAAAACATCACGCAGCGTTGGCATTAGCATGTATGAATATGAGAGAAAGAGACAGACATAGACAGGGAAAAGGAAATTGGAGAGGAGAGAGGCCGTATCAGATTTCAAACGGAGGTGCATGCAGCATAATGCGAGTAACTGTGAGATATAGCTTCAAGGAAACATGTGGGAGTGGATAAACACGTCTCGGATGCTTCAGCAGACGATAGTATATACCCCAGTCACGGATTGCTTCCCAAAGCACTCATTTTGCTTCATTTCCCGTTCCATCCTTTAGTAATGAACAGCATTCATCACCACATGGATGTGTCTGTGGCTGCATGCGAGGGCAAAAAAAAAAAAGACAAGCAGAGGGAAGACAAAGACAATGGAAGGACAAGTGATTGTCTTTCTTCTCTACGCAGACATGCTGGACTAATGAAACGCTTTACTCAATCATTACTGTCAATAGGGCCTTGACATGCAAATCTTCTGGCCTTCACAATTACACCCTGATAGTCTCGTACGCCATCCTTGTCAAGAAAAGGGAAAGTTGTCGAGGTTCAACAATCAGTTCAACAGACGTTTTCGCTGGAAATGAGTCCCTCAGTCATGCTGTGCTGATGTAGTCTGGTGACGGCTTGGAGGATCAAGGCTCTGTGAAGCCATTGTCGTCGTGGCCGCATGCTGGCCGTGCTTCTGATTCTGCCTCCTCCCCTCCCATCCCCCCGCAGTCCTGAGGACAAGATTCTGCTGTGCTGCACTGTGCCATGCAGTTTCAGCCTGGATTTCCCTATGAGCTTAACAGGGAGTGTAGCCCTCTCATTGTTTAACACTTCAAAGGGAAACAAGAGAAAAGAGAGGGAGCAGAGAGAGAGAGAGAGAGAGAGAGAGGGAGAGAAAGGAAATGATAGACACAGGGTGAGAAAGAGAACATGAAAAAGGAAAAAGGCAGAGGGGAAGCAGCAAAGGAATAGAGTAGGAGAGTGGGAGAGAAAATGTGAGAGATATAAGACGTGAAGAGATGGACGCAGTCTGAATGCAAGTAGTTGCTTCCACAGCAGCTAAACTGCCAAGTGCTACATCCAGTATGTCCATCCAAAAAGAAAAAGATTCAAGCAGACACTGGTATGATTTATTTAGAAAGTACATGCCAAGTGTCAAATTAAAACAACTGCTCATGTTCCTTAATTCCTATAATATTTCATATTTTGCCAAATAACAAAAAGGACATAGAAATCCCATTTGGCGTTTTTTGTTTTTGGCCATCTTGCACATGAACTGGCAATGTCTTAAGTGCACAGCATTTCTGTTGAGGCCATATGGTGCTTTTCTCTGCCTTCAAAATGGCTTCTCCCTGTGGCAATGGTATATCCACCACCACAACCGCCTTTGACATTTAGCTATCTTGTCCAAGATCCAACAAGTCCTCATACCTAATTGGCAGTATCAGTGGTTTATCAGGGGGTTCCAAAAACAACACATGGAGGGTTTTGTAACCCTAAAACAGTGAGGGAAAGTTTACTTTTAGGCAAAAAAAACAATAAGTAATACACGGCACACCATTTTGTTCATTTTGGCATTTTGGGAAATGTGCTTATTTACATCTTGCAGAGAGAGTTAGATGAGAAGATTGATTCCACCCCCATATGTGTCCATTAAATGTGAAACCGTAGCAGTCTCACCAGCATCATCTCACAGTTGACAACAGGAGGTCGACAAGACGACAGGAGGTAACTGCACCACGAGATATTTCTGCACATAACGTTTCGTAAAAGCACAACTTGTCATTTTCACACTTAAGTTTTTGTGCGGATAAAACAAGTGCAAATTGACTTGCAAGATGTACGGGGGCAGATGGATCCATTTTTTTTTTTTTTTAAACCTCTGGTTGCAGCCTTGCTGTTTCCCACAGTTTCTAATCTTTATGCTAAGCTGACTTAGTATGCTTCTTTCTATCAGTCTTAGCCAAAATGTCTACCTTTTCCTTTCAGACACTGTTCGGTTATTTATTTATATTTGGTTAATGAAATACTGTTGCCATGATTTTGGTATGAAAGATCACTGCCATATGAGTAAAGAAAAAGAAAAAAAAAAAGAAAAAACAAACAGTCTCCACCAGGCTTACTTCCCAACACACCAGTCTCAGAAATGCTGCCATGACACTAAACTGATGTGTTTGTGTGTAAGTGATCTTCAGTTTTGAGGATAAAAAAAAGCAGTCACGGTTAAGTACAGAAAGGACATTACCTCAGGGAAAATATCAGCTTTGTGGAGATAATGAAGAGTTATTAGGTGCGAGACCTTCACCCTACCCGCTCCACCACACTCTTAATTACCTGTCTCAGATTCTGGCTGTTATGACACTGAGAGGGCATTAGTTAATCCATGTCGCATTAAGAAAAGAACAGCACATCTGCATACAGCCACAATTCAGTAAGGACATTTGCAGTTAAAATCCAATCTGAAGTTGTTGTTATTAAGAATATTAAGAATATATTAAGAAGCACTTGTTCATGTTGCATTTAAAGAGATTTCCTCCAAGCCAATCAGTGTCTTGTTAAATTATTCTCAAAAGGTAAAATTCAAGGACTTGGCCTTTTAAAACAACGACGTCTCATAAACAGGATCCAGACAGGCTAAACTTTTAGATTCTCGCCACACAGAGAGCACTATTAACTCCAAAGTAACATTCATAAAAAGGACGCATGAGGAATGATTATGAGAATCATCTTCGCTGAGCCTCCTTTTGTGTGTTTTGTAGTTCTGGCCACGTTTCCTCAGAAGCGCCACCTCATCAAACAGCTTTACAGTAAGTCCCTATACAATGGCAGAACGCTCATTAAGTATGCATATTAATGGTTGCATTAGTCTCTCCACATCTGTGTTCAGTTTAAGAGCTCGTCTTTCTGCAAACTCGGGAGGGAGAGATAAAGACCCGGCACACAATTATGAAACAGTCCTTATCAACAGAAGGAAGAAATGCAACAGCTCTTGTTGATGACCAATATAGAACATGGAAACACACCCTGATTTTTCTTGTAATTACAGTATGTTGTGTGCTGGTTTGGCTCTTAAAAGTCCTGAATTAGGAAAATACTGTACATTTAAATTCAGCAGGATAAAGCATCAAGAAGCTGGAAGCTGCTGTGCTGCATTTCTACGTACCAAGAAATGGGTTAGTGATTTTCAAAATGTAGCGGCTAAGTCAACCCATGAATTAAATATTTTGTTCAGACATTGTTTTGAGTGTTACAAAACATTGTACCACCAGCAGTCTTGGACTGAAGTTTTTCATGTCACCAATTCACTCAGTCCAACCAAGCACATGCCTCTACCTGAGCACTTACAACCCTGTCAAAGCCAATACCAACAGAGATTAAAACTCAGGGACTTTGGCATCAACATGGTTCAGAACAACAACATAGGAGACTTTTTTTTTTTTTTTTTTTTAAAGGAGTTGCGTCTCTTAAGCTGTGACTCATCTCAGGCTCTTGGGATCAGAAAGCCATGTAACTCCAATGGTGGCCCACACCACGGAGTCAAACAAACATGGATAAACCTAACCAACATCTGGTTGGTGGACAATGTTGGGTCGCGCCCTTTCTGCCTGTGAGGTACTGTAAAAGAGGACCTCTTACCATAGCAGTAGTTTTCTAAGGCTTTACAATCTTTTTTTGCTGTCAAAGACTGTGCTAGTGGGTACACTGCTTTGCATGGAAATTACGTATTTATTAAGTCCAGGTTATGCTAATATAATATTTTAGACAGCCAAGCTAGCTGTGCATAGAAATTCAGTGCATATGCTCTTCTTGACAATACATCAAGTGCACTTTTCTAGAGTAACCTCAATTTAATTAATTATAAAAACCAGCTGATGCTGCACGCCTAGCTAGGCATTGAAACTGAACATCCGGACTGTGGATATAGCTTTTTACCTATAATAACTCTGTGCTAAAAGGGAACAAAGCAAAAAAAAAAAAAAAAAAGGAAAAAGGAAAGAACACAGAAAAGGAGAATTCAATGCAGTAATCAATAGCAGTGACACTGTTCTCCATTCCAACAAACATTATTATCTGTGAAATAGATAGGGTGGAATCTGGGGGAGATATAGCATGAAACTCAGCATGTATGTGAAGTTGGAAATAAACAGGAGTGGAAAACAAGGGTATTACTCGTGCCAAATTAGGGAAGAAATCCTTACTTATTGGTTTTCATTATTTTTTTTATTATTTACTAGAATTTACTATATATACTGAAATTTGTACAGCTTGTTTCCATGTATTTGTTTTGTTATGCGTTACAAAACAGCATAACTAATGTCTAAGGTGTAAATTCAATAATGCACAACGCCAAAACATATTCATGAGTCAGGTTTGGTCAGAAAGCGTCCCTTTAATTAATACAAGACTTCACATGTGACCCACTATCCTAATGTAAACTGTGAAAGAACAGTCATCTTTAAGCAACATGTTAGTTCAGTCAGTGACTGGTTGCTTACTGTATGATAGCAGTTATCACAGTGAAACTTGTTTTTAAAAATAATCCTCACACCTGTACACAAACGCATTCACCCTGCATGTAGTGCGACACCTAACTTCATGGGATCATCCATCATCATCATCAGCACAGGGTGCTAAAAGCAGCTCCCCTTTATTAATTCATTCAGCATGTGACACTCAGTCTAACAGCCTTGGGCCTGTGGCGCAACCATTTAGCTGTGATATTCCTTATTATTAACACGTGTCATGGCTGATGTGCTTTAATGGAAAGTAAAAGCCATTGAGACACACTCAAGTGAGAACACAGCCAGACTCAAACTGCCACGTTGGAAAAGAAACGTGGACAGACTCAGTAAATGACAGACAGAAAAATAAAAAGAGACAGACAGATCTCCCTATTTAGTCCAGCAGATTACAACAGATGTCATTAAAACCTATGGTCAAAGTAAAAAGATTAATGCAATTTATTGAGTTTTATCTCGTCTTTCTCAGCACAGCCATGATTAATGATGGTTGTTTTCCAAAGTTAGGAGAACCAATTTTGAGGGCACTGGTTTGAGCTTAAGGTCTCAAGCACTTGCTGCCTTCAAGATTGCATCAGGCCATTCACTGAACGTCTACAAAGGGTAAAGGAAGCAACTACATTACATTCTGGGATTTATATCTACAGGCTTGTAACAGCTTTGAATTGCCTTCAAACTCTGAGCCATTCCTTTCTTGTTTGTTGCAACATTTGTCCGGTTTATGTGAACAAAACCATCTTTATTTGAGTAAATGTTCCATTAAGCTGTATATATGTTTTACCAATGACAGAGGCTTAGACAACTTACTTCATTATTATCACATGCTTTAAAATCTAGAGTGATCTGTGGTGGCCCAGGGGCTAGCAGCAAAAAGAAGAATGGGAAACTACAGGGACTTCATTGTTATTCATTGTTTTTCCAGGAGGAAGCTTAGCTCTTTTACTTGAACTCTTGCTCTTTTGCTTTCCTGCATCCAATACTCGGATGACCTTTGTGGCACGTGTGCAGAAACAAAAACACAGAGAAACGAGGCTAAGTTTTAAACCAAGAGTGATTTGAAAGATTAATGAGTGTTATGTGGTCCCTCTGTTGGTCCTTTGTGGTGTTTATTTTAACTTCTGTGCCCTTTCCCCTCAGGTGTACCTCGTCTGTTCTGATTGCTAAAGAAGCATAGTACCCTGGGGGCTCTGCTGCCTCCATCCCTGCCCCAGCAACACCCTGTTTTTACTCTGTTTTGGGCCGACGGTACAGGTTGTCTTCTTTGTGGCTTTGCTTCTGTTCTGTTTTAGTTTTCCTTTATCTTTTGGTACTCTATAGCCTCATGCGTGACTGTCCAAGGGCTCTTGTTTTGGATCTTGGGATGGCGCATTGGTGGGTCCACTGCTTTGGTTCAAACTGACACTTCTTAATTATTGAATGGATTGATGCAAGACATTGAACAAACATTCACAGTCCCCAGAGGATGAAGTCTACTGACTCTGACGATGTCCTGACCTTTCTTCTGGCATGTGCTTTGTGGTTCTGATTGAAAACTATTGCATGGATTGTTGTTAAATTTGCAATAACTTTTAATTCAATGACATTATCAACCCAATATATCACTTATTCTGATACTTTGATACACACATACCTTCAAACCTGATAACATTACAGTCAGCCTCAGCTGTATTTATTGTCTAATTGTAATAAATGTTAACATGCCAAGATGGTGAACATGACACACATAATACCTGCTAAACATCAACATGTTAGAGATATCATGGTTAGCACATTGGGATTCTAATATTAGCGTTTAAAAAAAAAACACCTGTGCCTCAGCCTGAGAGCCCTTTACAACCTTTAACACCACATGCACAAAAACAAATTAAAAGGTTCACTTTTCGACTACATCTGAATTAAAATAATGAAAGCCTTTCTTTTAGGTTGTATATTTGAAAGAAAATCTCCGCTAATCAGGTCCTATACTCCCATTTTATCTTTCATTCAAATAAGATCACCTGGTGAAGATATTAACATGACAGTTGCAATAATCAGTATAAGCATTGCCTTACATTCAGTATCATTTAATTACTGTGTGCGTTGAATGTCCCCTTCATGAACAGATGAATGGGCATTTGAATTGCATGCAGACCCATCTGAAAAGCATAATGAGGAGTTTTCAATAACCAGAGGACCAAGATTATCACTTAGTGGACAGTAATTATGTTCGCAGTCATTATCGCTGACCTTACTTTGCAGGAAATGAAAGACAAAGCTAAATACACCATTACAAAGCCAGCGGCACTGCGATGGGTCCGTATGCTGGTGTCCCCATTTTTTGACTACACCCTGCAGGTTATGCCAAAACAAGACCTCACACTGACCTGCTACTAAATAAAACAGACACAGCCGTTAGGTGTCCACGTGGTGCTGTGCCCTACTCCGGCGAACACTAAAATAAAACCTGCTTGATGTGTTCGAGCACTGCATTGTGGAACATTTAACATGAGAGAGTTTCATGTAAAGGAGCTTTTTTTCCCCCCCAACTAAAACACTTCCGGTAAAAAAAGAATACTAGCTATTGATTGCTCGTTGAGGCATTGGTGGCCTTTCCAAAGGTGGCCCAGATTTTTCTCTGGGTTCTGCAAATGAAAATCGATTGCTGGAAAACTATAAACATAAATAGACCACGACGATTTCTCTTGCACTGGACTGGTTTTACTGCATGACCTTAAGGTCAGAAAAGGAAAACATCTGTAAGCTAGGGTGACGTGTCCAATTTCGTTGGATAACCTATCATACTGAACAATACGGTAAGAAACAAAAGCTGCTAAACGGGAACACATAAGGGGCCACAGGAGCACAGAGAATGGACTGTGTGTCAGATCCAAATAATTCATATTGATATTTGTAATTTGGTGTAGTGGCAATATATTCTGAGAAGAGCTCCAGTCTACAGCAACCCTGAAAAAGGCTGACATGAACAGGATGTCATTTTCACAAAAAAAAAATTACTAGCACGATCTATGATTTACCTTTCAGTTTCAAGGGCTTGTCATGCTTTATTTAGTTATGTGAAATTAAAAGTTGCATACATTTATGTTGCCCACCTTGAAAGTGAGGAAGCGAGGGCTTCAATTAAAACCTGACATCAGCACAAGTCCACATTTCACAGCTAATTTACTTGGATCACAAGGTGCGTATGGCTACTGCACAATCCTGCTGACTGCCAATAAAAACTCTGGCCTTTTTTTTTCTCCACATTCAGAAAAACATTAATGAAGCCTCTAGCAGAGAGGAAGCCCCTTAATCATCAGGTTTACAAGTGCAAACAAGTGCAACATAGCACTTTCTTAAATGTCACTGTCAGATATTATGTTGATAAAGGCTACACTCACTGTATATGTCTTTTTGGGGCTAAATGTGACTCCTCAGAGGAGTGGGAGCAACAGTATTTTATATCTTCTGGGAACCCTTGACTCCCTTGATCTGGTAAAACAGTTTGGAGACAGAGTTGCAAGTCAATTGCTCTGGTAGTCAAAGAAAAATCTTTTTTTCTATAGCGTAATGGAATAAATGTCTGAGTTCTCCTCCTTAACCAAACAAATCATGGAGTTAATTAATTAAAAACGTCAAACGAATAAACATGCGTTAACCACACCGCCTTCAAATTGCACACATCCTTCTGCTGTCTACCAGTTTCCACCGGCGGTCGGTTATTAATGATTACATCTGCTGTATGTACACTATCATGTGGGCTGTGTGCTCCTTGTGCGACTGTGTTCAAGTCTGTATGCAATCACTTGAGGTTTCGGCTGAGTGTTGGCAGGTTGACAGCCTGCTAGCACGGGGACTGCACTGGCTCCAGAATCCCTTTTTTTTTTTTCCCCCCCGCCTCGAGTCGCTCATCTATCAGCATGAGCCCCGTCCAGCAGATTCATCCCGAATATACAGAAGCATTCAGTGATAGAATCGTTATAAGACAGTTTATTAGAACAGTAGGTACAGGTTTATTTGTCTGAATGTAAAGTAAGAAGAATGAGGGCAGGAAAGTTCAGCTCTTAGAGGAGTAAAATCCTCAACTTCATCTAGGGCGACATTGTCAAAACGGTGATGAGTGAGAGGGAGCGTAATTGGTCGTGAAATTGTCATCGCACCTTCAAGACATTCCGACGCTGCTCGGAAAGTGATAACCTTCACGATGGGATGCAAGGTTACTCAGCCATTTTCTCCCCAAGCCTGCCTGCTGAATAACTGCACTGTCAAACTTGAGGAAATATTTGTAAGAGGCCCCTGTTGTGGGTGTTATGAGAATGGTGATTGTGCTCGCCAACTGGCTTTCGAATGCAAATGGCAGTTTTGGTGTATAAATAGCCCTCCAGCTTCTGGTGTTATCGGAGTTGTCAGGAGAATTCATAAGGGAGGTACACAGGGGGAAGGATTAGACAAGAGGAGAGCACATTCTGGCAAACGGTTTGATTTGGTGTCCTCTCTAATGGATGTCGTCCTCAGAGCGGAAAGTAGGAAAAGACTAGGGCAAGAAGGAGCTGAAGTACAAATAAAATGCACGGAGCATTGCACATGGAGCCAAGCATGACAGTATCAGAACATTTAGCTACTAATGCAGTCATGTATTTTTATATTGGTAATAACGCGGTAACAGTGGAGTAAATTATGTACACTGTATGTATGTGTGTATGTCCAGTGATAAACATCAACTCAGTCAGTCCCACGTAAAAAGAGGACTTCAGTGTTCAAAATGATACATAACTGCAAGAAACAAAGCTATTTAAAAGCCATAAAAAGACCATGACAGAAGTCTTACCATCTCCTGTTATAATAAACATTTGTTCTTTGTGCCTCTGCTGGTGATATTAACAAAATATATTGACTAAAGAATCATGAATTTTTCAAAGTGGAACACTGTGACTCAATTACTAAATGTACTTTTGCTAAACAAACCCTAACCCTAGCCCTAACCCTCTTGATATTAATGCTTATCTGTGATAACTTACTATAGATATACATTTAGTAATCCTCTCCTGAGAGAGGCAGTCTGGGGGTCTAAAGTCAAACCACCTCAGGATACAGTTTACATTATAATCTACTGCTCAAATGGTCAAATCTAATATATTTGGAATATGACCCTATTTCATTTTTGTTCCTTGAATGACTCTGGTTATTCCAAACATTTTTCAGAGTCTAGTGTGGCTTTGAGTCTGCATAGACTTACAAAATGTAACACTAGTAATTCAGAGTGAGTCTGTTTCATACTCAGCATGAGCTCTCCATGCTGAGTCCACTGCCTGAGGTAGGATCACATCTGAAATACACAATATGCAGTTTGAGGGTAATTCATATGGAAAGAGAGCTGATGTTTAACTAAACTTATTCTTATCATAATGTGCATTTAATTCAGTGCAAAGGCTTGAGAGATATCTGCAAATCTGTCCAGTTATTCTGTGAAATCTGCTGAAATGCTGAGTGGGAGCATATAGTGTTATATTTGTTGTACCCGATTTAACAATGTCAGCGCTCTACAAACAATGTATTCCCTGGAAAAAGTGTGCATATCATGTGCTGCAAACTTTCAAAGCAACAGTGCAAATTTGATTACTGTGAAGTACCCATTTCATGCAAATAAGATCATGTTTTTTTCTTGTGTTTTTGCCATTTTGTCAAATGAGTGAAACAGACCGCACTGGCAAGCTGCATTTCCAATCCCCATACCAAGAAAAGTGTTTATCCTCACATATGGAGAAAAAAATCACTTATTTCACTGAACCAAAAAGTAATTTTCTATATTGAATGTACTACCACTCACTGGTTAGGTAATGGGCCTTGACCATGTGCATTTACACACTGCTGTCTGCCAAGAGTGTCATATCCCACATGCAGCAAAAACACCAAATTCCTCATCTTGCTGAGTGTGAAACAAGATGCAGAAGCACCAGTGTCCAAGGCACGTGGGAAGGCTCTTTACGCCAAAGGTTGAGAATTTCTGCTAAGCAGAGCAAAGTGCAGAAAAAAATAGGACTTTTTTTTTCTATTTAATTGAGCTTCTCACATTAACTTCAAAGCGACAGAGAAGTAATTCCCACTCTTTGCTGGTGTTCATTTTCCCAAGCTAAACCTTGTCCTCTTCATTAAAAGCCCATTCCTCCTCATCCCCTTGAGCCTGTCATGTTCAAACAGTGTTCTCAGCTCCTTGCTAGGCTGGATTAATGAAATATTTGATATCAAATGTCAAAATAAGGGAAAAGCAGTGTGGACTAGGGACCACGGTGATTATCGCTAGGAGAGAGAAAAATACAACGAAATACAGTACTTTTTTCCTTCCTTTTCCTGTACTACAGTCTGTGTTGTACTGTGGAGCTTAGAAGTTTAAACAGATTTTACCAAGGAAGAGTTACAGCTTGACTAGAAATGACAATTACCGAAAGCAGGAAACAAATCTTCTCCTCAAGCTGAGATGGCTCCATGTTGTTGAAATGCCTCAGTGTCCTCAGGTGTTTCTTGCTTCACCGTTGTTGTGTTTTTAAAAAGATACCAAATGGACACCATGAAATGTCTCAGTGGTCGTAGATGTCAAAAAATTGGGCTGGCTGCCTACCTAGATCTTTTCAACACACCCCTAACTTAATGTCAGTTAATTCCTGTCACACGATCTTCCATGATGACGTGCAGACAGGCTGCATTCAGAATAAGCATTGGATGAGAAATTATTTGAAAGAGTAAATGTCCAAAACCCCTTTGGCCACTGCTCAAAGTGCTAAACCTGGCATGCTGTGAATCGGCTGGCTCGCTGACAGAGACAGCACCAACATACTTTGCATCATTCACTATCACTATTCATAATGGAGGTAAGGAAAAAAAAAATGTCGAGAAGTCCTTTGATCCTAAGTGCTGCATTTCTGACTTGAAAGCGAGAAGAAAAAGGTAACTGTATGTGTGTATGTCCAGTGATAAAGGAAAGTGAAAAGGAAAACCCCACAGATGAAGGATTACTGACGGCTATATTCTGCACATGCAATAGCACTACGGGAAAAAAATAAAAATAAATAAAAAATAAAAAAAATCAGTGGGGATGCATGTTATTGCTACAGCACTTTATGGCTACAAAAGACTGCTGCTATTGACCACAGTGAGCCGGAAAACTCCAACCATTGAATTTTCTCATTTCAGTGCAGGATAACGGTCACACACACAGCAGAAAAAAAGTGTTTACACAGTATGCATTATTTGTCCCCCTTTCAACACAAACGATTCCACATCATTCCTGCAGACACGGTTCTCGTAGTAGCACAGCGGCCTCCTGTATGTACATTCCCTCAGGTTGGGTATTTCATCTTAGACACGATCTATAGTCCTGGATCCTGTTCTCCTCCTGTACTATTTTTAATCAAATATTTATACATATGATATTTAATTTATATCCGGACAGAAACATCAAGCACAGTGGAAAACTCAAACAAGGCAGCAGAGTTGTTCGGTTGAAGTCAATGAATGGCAGTGACTCACAGCCCATTTGAAGACAGCACACAACGAAGTGAAGAAAGAGTCATTGCCTTTCCTGACGTTTAGAGAAGGCCACAATAGGATTTGTTCCTCCTTCCTTCCACCTCTTTCTTGCCAGCCATTACTGACGTAAGAATACACACAGCCTGACGCGCCCACGTTGACACATGCACATCGCTAAACACGTGCGCTTTGACGCAAGACCTAACGCATTAAAAGAGATCAAGGTTTATACTCAGTAGGTTGCTTGAAACCTGGCAGTTTTAATTGCCTGCGACCAAACAAAAAACTCAAGGATTATCATCATCACCATCACACATCTCCTCAAGTGGAAAACATACAGTATCAAACGTGCATTTACCAGACTGAACCGTTCCTCAAATTGACGGCAATGAACTCGCGCTGTAAGATCTGCTCGTTGTAGGGCGACTAATGGAGTATGTGTGTTACAAATGAGGCTCTGCATTGGTTTTGATCAAGTCAAGCTCTACTTCGTCTGACCTGATTATCAGCAGACGTCAAAACAATGATGTCCCCCTCTTGTGATAAATAGGTTTATCTTTTTCAGGCCACATCAGTCACAAGTATGCTTTGATTAATATTCACTTTAAGGCCTTGCAACATAACTGGGAGAAGGCTTTTTTGAAATACAAGATGCCACAGAAATAAAGTTTTGGAAAGGGCATTCTTTAAAGTTACAGCTTTCTATAGAGCCATGTGAAGAAAAAAAAATCATGCAGGAGCCAAAATAAGCCTCACAAAGCAAAACTGGTCTCGAGTCAACAGTCTATATCCCAAAGACCCAACGAGTGACAGTGGATGGGCCTCTAAATGGACTCCTGGAATGAGGTGGCTTTATTTATTCTCACCTGAGAGTACATTTAAGTCAATTGCAGCTACGAGCTACAACAGACTCCCGGCTCAGGCTTTATCCGTTTCATGTATTAAATCTCCATCTTGTACGTTTAACATTTTCCGCTCATGTCAGAGGACAGAACAGAACAGAAACTGGCTGATGTGATGAATCTGTTTCTTCTACCCGTCTCACTTCTACCCCTGCAGCTAAACTGTCTGGTAATACTCAGCTGGACAACGGCGTGATGTTCAGGGTCTTGGAAGTCGAGGTACAACTCGTGCGGCTAAAAAGACGAGGCACAATTTTCTCAATAGAATCTACAAAGGGTGGAGTTTTGTTCATTTTTGTGTACCTACAATCAAAGTAATAAACATTCTGTGCTCTTCCAAATGCTTAATGAAGATAAATCTTTAAAAAGGCATGTGCTAAAAATTCCTTCTCTACATGCTGTTAACAGCTGGATATTATTTTCACGCAGAGAAATAGACTGAGCCCCTCCAGCTATGTGATCTTTTAAGATTCTCTCTGTCTCTCCAGAAAAAAAAAAAAAAAAAAAAATGACAGCACTGGTCGTTTGTTCAAACTGCTTAAAACAATATTTACATTCAGTGCCAAAGCAGCGAAAAGTAGGTCTTCTTTTTGCCAAGAAAGGTCTGACAGCCAGTATTCATATTTAATCTTGGTTTTGGCCGAGTACATGTACAACGACGACTGTATGAATATTCACTCTCTGTTCTCCAGTCATGTGCCATTAGGCCATGGCAGAGGCAGAGGATGCAACGAGATGACATAATTAAAAGAGCACCAGTCAAACCTAAGATTGCGTGGGGAAAGAACATGAAAAAAAACCATGATATAATTATGGCATTTATGTCTGTTTCATGCATTAATGTGAGGAAAGTTACAATGTCCACATCGTCTCGCACATTTTCTTCTCTTCAGTGGAGCGAACCCGCAGCTTACATTCTATTTACATATTTAGTGTACGTCATAAATAATCTGTTTCGATTTCATTTTTATTTAATTGACAAACTGGCTTTTTCTCTCTTTTTTGGCAATACTAAAAAAAAAAAAAACAAAAAAAAAATGAAATGTTTATGAACAGGAATGTCCAAAAGAAGGCTGACCTGTCTGTCTGTGTGATAGTACATCCTTGCACTTCACACTCTCAAGCTTTACATGTTTAAAGGGATAGTTGTATGCAGTACTTATCCACGGTCACTTTATTGCTAACAATAGATGACGGTCTGCATGCTTGCATTTTGGAGAGGCAGCCTGGAGCACCAGAGCACCACAGAAGCTTAGCAATGTACAGTACTGCTGTGGAGGAGGTCAGCGGCAAGACGTATTTCAGCCACCTAAAAGAAAGTCAATATCTTAAGTGTATTCTGTATTTCAATTTTTTTCACCCCTTTAGCTTTCCACCAGACATGCCTTTCCTTTCACACATCTTCCAAACTATAGAACTTCCATTATCTAAACAAAGGTCTCTTCAGTCCTAATCTAAAAAAGTTCTTCCGTACACTTTGGTTCACAAAAAGGTATTCTCTTGTCTCCACACTGAACAGTTTTTCATCAATGCTATCATTATCAATCATTTTTATTTTCTTGCATGTGTTGTCTCTCTTCCACAAACTGCTGACCCAGACAGCTGATACACGACATAATACAGCATGTGAAGGAATATGGAAGTTTTACAGTTGATAAAAAGCAGTGCCAAAGGAAAAGGCTGTCTGATGGAAAGATAAAACACTTAAAATATTCTAAATAGTGTGTACAATATTGTGTTTTGGTGTTAACCCCGTCCACACCCCGCTGACCACCATCTACTGTTGGTAAATACAGACTATGGATAAATACCTCATATAACCTCACTTTATAAATGCTGAACTATCCTTTTAACCATTGGTGACAGTATTAGTATTAGTATTTGTCACCATAGCTTCTCATTTCACTCTCCTCTGACAAGTCGTATCTTGTGAACTTAAATGTCAAGTTGAATATGGACTCTTGCAATTCCCTGTTTATAGACCCTCAAGCTAAAACCACCCATTAATTGGAGCTCATTCAGAAAGCTGCTTCACAGGGCTCCCTTGCCTCTACCCACTGCTTTAAGAATACATCTTCCACTTGGTATAAAAAAGGAGGGTTAGGGCATGGGTCTGCAGTACATATCAGACATACTCTCACTATATAAATCCAGGGAATATCTGAGGTCACAAGGCACCAATCTCCTTCATGCTCCTGGAGTATTTTCAAAGTCTGTTGAGATTGCATTCAGTATTTATACGCCTAAAGACTGGAACAGCGTGTCCTACTGGTCATAGAGTTACATTAGCAATATGTCTGTCCCTGACTTGCTGAGTGTGTGATGAAGTTTCCCTCATTGGCTATTGCCCTTTCAAAATGAATAGGTACAAACAGTTACATTCTCAGGAGGCTTTCACAGCGGGGCTGAAAAAATATGACTTGGAGCGGTCCCAGTCACAGAAATTGCACATTTAATATCTGGGAATACACATTACAGACACAACTACTGAGCATGCCTGTAAAAATGTGACCACACTTTAGCACACTGAACATATAGCCAACCATATACTGGGTTTCAATTAAGTCTTGTTCTTATAACATTATCAGTCTATATCATCAAATGCATAAGAATAACTCATTTATAATTACTTCAAATGCACATCACTACAGAGTTTGTGGGTACTGTGTGTTATTTTATGCAATTCAAGAACTTTGGCAGATTACATTTTTTTGATGCTCTACTTTGACCTTACATGAATGGTTTGTATGCAGGTCAGGTCTTTGTAAGCCGTACTATCTGGGGTAAAGCTCTGGCCAGCCAAATTAAAAGACAGGACAATGATTAGATATAATTTTCATTTCTAAATCAGAAACAAATAAAAATAGTGGTTTAGTTTTAACACACACTCACACACACACACACACACACACAGAATCCCTTCCTATGCCAAAACTGTTGTGAAACGCAAAAGGCGGCATGACTGGAAATGCACATTCATCTGGTAAAATGTTGATGAATGCAATTGCAGCACCAACTTTACAAACTTTAGCTACAATGTTAGATATGTTCGGATTTTCTTCTTAATACTTGTAAGGTGAAAATTACTTCCTGTTTAGACAAAACTGTTTAAATGTTGTGAATTTTATATTTTTATATGGATTTAATATATTTGAATTAAAAAACTTTTTAGTTTTAGGTCATTTGTGTACAGTTTGTACTTAAACTCTTTAAAGGGGATTTCTTTATTTTTTAATTAAGAAAATATTACAAACAAAAATATTTAAGTTAATTTAGATTATAGCCTGCTAATATTTGTTTATACTGACACATGAATAAATCTGATCTAATTTTCTCACTACGTGTCTCAGATAAATGACAGTTAACAGTTTGTTTACATTTAACATGTCCCACTGTCTGAAATATGAAATATAGTTTCTCAAAGTGTGGTCCGCGGGCCAATGGCGGCTCTCAGAACTATATTCAAATAATTTTGTCCATTGCAATACTTTCACTTTCAAAAGCCTACATTTAAAAACACCACTCAGCTACTGCGTCAAACATCATCGCACTAACAAGCATCTGTCAGGTTAGGAATGGCAACTTGTAGAAAGTTACTGGTTGCATGGCAACGCGCGAACGTGAGGAACAGTTTCAGCTTAGTTCATCTCGGTACATTTTTTCCTGTGCGGCCCTCAGTCATATGCTGGCTTAGTTGCTGTTGACACTAGCTGGAGGTTTAAGGCTGCAAGTGTGATTATTTTCAGCAAACTGTACACATCATGTGGTGAGAAAAATACCCCACAGCTTCTGGTTATCTATGATTTAAAGCATAATCAGTGAAATGTCACCCTGGAATCACACAGCATGTTCTCACAACCTGCGATTGCCTCAGAGCTCCGTGGCATTGTGTGCATCTTACTATTTTTGGGCGTAAAATAGATATTCAAGGGGAGCTGCATATGTGTGCATCTGTGTTTTTGTGTGAGCGTTCAGGAGAGAGAGCAAGAGTGTGAGAATTTGGAGACGTTTTATTGGTAAGGTGGGGGGGATGGATCTTAAGATTCATCCCTCCGAGAATGAAATCCTTCGCAGGCCTTAGCAGGTTGCCTTGGGTCCTGATGTTTTTTTTTTTTTCCCCATTTGTGACATTGCCAACAGTGTAACCTATATGTTGGGAAATTCAGAATGTAAGAACTGATTTCTGTTCGAGCATCATCATACTGATGTTGGTTCTCCTAGGGAGGCCTTTCGAGTGCTCCAACATTAGTGCTGGGCTTGTTAGCTTGTTCGTTCATCGAGTGCATCCTGAAGTTCGCAAGCATCCAAAGGTTCAAACTCAATGACCAGTCCAAGATAAGAGCGCCAGATGTAAAAGCATGCAGTACTGTCTGCCTCAGTGTTTGGTTTTCTTTTTGCTTTAATTCAAAGCTGCTCTAATGAATATTTCTCCATTAACAACAGACAAAATGACTATGTGTAATGTGGAAGGGGTTTCTCATTGTGATTAAACCATCAAGACAGTTCCTGTCGGCTCTACAGAGCTTTGCAGCGTCTTTTTCGTCTCTTTTTTGCGTTTGTGTTTTTGTGAGGTTTTGATTCATTCCTAATCATCTCTTTCAGCAGCAGCAGGCAGTTGTTTTAAACAAAAATAACCTCTAAACACTACATGCCCTGCATCAAACGACACATAGACAAAGTAAGTGACTTCCTTTGAACACAGATGCATTTAGCAGCTTCAGAGACATATTTTCCTCAGGAGTTGGTTGAGACCAAAACAGAGCTACAACTATTTGACTTACATTTACTGGATGGCCACAAAGAGGACTCCAAATGAATGACATAACTGCTTTGTACAGTGATAGTACACTATGTCAATTTTGTCTTTACACTTATTTGTACTCCCCCAAGCAAGACATTTCCAATAAAATTCCTTCTGTAACAAGCAATACACTGAAATTAAAGAAAGATTAACAAAGACTGAATACGTTATAGCACCAAACAGTGCCCCCAAACCACACATTCTCACAGGGCTTACAGTTGATCATTTGAATCTAGTTAAATTGCTTATCTAATATAATTCACAGTAATCATGAAGTACATATAGAGGCAAGGTCACAGAAGGTCCTTGCATTCGTTTTCCTCTGTGCAGTTGGAGAACATACACAAAACCTGCTACTCAAGCCACAGATTAATTATCTTGCTGAAGTGTGAAATTAAAACAAGGCCACAATGTTATCTGTCCACACTTACAAATGGTGCAGCCAATGTTTAGTCAAGCTATTATCATAGTATGGTAATTCACATCCTTCCTCTCTATTTGCTTTTTGTACAGCAGTATTTATTTGGAGCCTGGGCAAATATTAATTTATGCTAATAGAATTTCAATTAGTAAACATATGGACACTTGCAAACTTCCTCACA
Organism: Scortum barcoo; assembly: GCA_023238725.1. Classification (NCBI taxonomy): domain Eukaryota; kingdom Metazoa; phylum Chordata; class Actinopteri; order Centrarchiformes; family Terapontidae; genus Scortum; species Scortum barcoo. The sequence continues at coordinate 14,686,082 of CM041544.1, read as the reverse complement.
AATTATAGATGAAAATAATCTGCATATCTGCTTCTCTCAAACAATTTCCCCTCAAAACTTGAGGTGTCAGTGGATCCTTGAGCGAAAAATTAAAAATGATAAATTCCTTCAAAGGGTTGCTGCTAAAAAGGGAGATCGCACATAATGTTAACTTGATGTTAACCTGATGCACCGGTTGGACCCTGCTCATTAGATGGACTTTAACTGAAGGGCAAGTAAATAACAAAACAGCTTTCAGCCTCTATCTAATTATTGATTCAGAGGGCAAAGGCGCAAATATCAACAGCATGATAATTGCTCTATTTTAGCTTTTGCAGCTGGTGTAATCGGCAAGTTGGCAATGTTGTTTGACACCGTTATTAAAATGAGAAATTCAATAAAGAGGAAACACTACTATGCAGCCGCTGTGTTACTCAGACATATCTGATGCGGGTTTTATATGGAGGAAGCTTATTAGCGCAACTCTTGATTGACTGTTGACCGCTGCCCCCCACAAAGAACCATAAGAAATCCCTGAAATCAATTTAAAACATCCATATTTCCTCAGAAAGGCTGGTGATTCTTATCAAAAAAAGACCCAGCATTCCCGAACACACTTGTCTAACACCTACAGCTTCTTTCTCTCGACACGACACTGCTGCCCAGTCAGCAGTATTTACTGTAGTCCACATTCAGAGGCTTAACAAGGGGGTGAAAGCACAGGAGCTGAGGAACAAATTGCCCTTCAGCTTTCTGTTCAGCTCCACTCTAGATTATCTGATTGGGTTCCCTACTACAATAAGGTCTGCCTGTTAACCAAATCTAAAACAAAAATGGTATCAAACATATTTGAACTAAAACAATTTCATAGACCTAATTCCAGGTGCAAACTGCTCTTATCTGAGAAGATAAAGGCAGCAGTATGAGGAACTAGTCGGGGTGTGTTTGAGAGTGACAAGAGAGACAAGGCAGTGGGAAAGAGAGGAAGTGAATAGATCTGCAGTGCATCCATGTGCACGGGTTTCATATTCATATCAAGTTCCCTTCCCATTAATTTCAAGACTATTGGTGTAGCCGCACTGAGATAACTTATAAGAAATCATCTTCTCCCTTCATGCTTCAGTGGGGGCCCGGACGCAGATTTCTGTTACAGCTGCTGGCCTCGATGGTTAATCAGGCCCTACTAAGACCTAATGCAGCTACAAGCTTTTGGCTAGAAATTTACAACACCACAAGACTGAGCTGATGAAATGCTGTATTCTGTAGCTCACAGCAGCCCATACGTCCTTCCAGAATGAAAAAAAAAAATAGTAGGCTATATGTGAATTTTTACTGTCGATTTTAAGTTTTAATGTAATGTCTTAAATCAATTAAATGCCATATATCGTTATAATAGTGGGGACAAAACTGAGTCTCAAAACATGTATCTCAATATATAAGTATGTCACAATAAGAGCGGGACCTTGACACCTATCGAGTGACGCATCACAGGTACAGAAAAATCATTTTAATAAAAAAAATATAATAAAAAAATCTATTCATATATCTACGCATGAACTGATTTACTCTATGTAAGCCCTTCGAGCTGTAAATGAACAGTGACTTTCACAGCAAGCGGCAGCAGTTCTGGAAGGTGCCGCTCCCCGAAAAGAGTGAAACAAAAATAATCAGTGCTGAGCTCAGACTGCAATCCTACTACTGCAGCCACTTGTAAACTTTTTGCGCTTCAGTGTCAGCTTCCACGGCACTCTTCAAAAGTTACCCTTATTTGTTCGACTCCTCAGATGATATTGTTACTCCCTCATGGATGCTCTTTCCTGCTTATGCCCCCCACAATCGAGAAAAAAAAACAACTGCAGTCTTGATCACTTCTACCTGACATAGAGCACAGGCAGCCATTAGCTCAGGCTGCTTTCATGGTGCATGACTCCTCTCTGTTACTTCTTTATTTCCCAAAGCAATGGAGGATCTGTCTCTCTCACCGGCCCTGGACAGAATACAGCAGAGCACTGCAATTTCACGCCCTCACGACAGATAAATCTTTCTGCTTGGCTGGCCATGAATCTTCTAGGGCTGAGTGGCCACACAGTGTGGCACTGCTGCACCTGACACCGGAAAGGCTGCACCTTTTGAAACTTGGGATGCACCTGCGTTAGTCAGAAATCCCTTTTTATCTCTGTGCCATCTAGGTTACAATTAGAGAGCATGAAAGAGCCAGGAGGGGTGCAAGTCAGATGTTTTTGTTAAATTTTGTTAAATGTGCATCTAATTACAATTCTACTCTGAGGAAGTAAAACACGGTGAATTCAATTAGAATACTCAGATGAACTGGCCCCATTAGTTTGGGCTTGAAGTAAGGTACAGGTCATAAATTACAAACCAGATAATCAATAAAAAACTAAATGGTTATATTCTTGCATCTTTTGGATTTACTTCATCTCCATGCAAGACTCACAAAATATGCACACGCTGTCAGCCTTCAGCGAGGACATATCTTTAACCTTCAATAAATGAACCTTTAGTTTCTTTCCAAGCTGGCTTTCAACCCTCTTCCATACCCCTCAATCATCAGATGCTATCCCACTGAGCGGGCCATGACAATGGGCTGCCTATGGAGCAGGACACAGGCAGAATATCAATGGAGTCTGGCTGGCCTGAGCCAGGCTACTCTTCATCTCTCATTTCCCAAATGTGAGCCTCTGGAAAGAACTAGCCCAGCCCTAGAATGATGAAGACATCCTGTGGCAATGCTTTAAGTATTCCCTGCACACTTCTCAGGCACTACGCAAACATCGAGCTGTTGGCAACTGTAGTACAAAGAAAATAAAACAACATCATGAAAGAGAAGAGGATTTTAAACTCATCTGCGGAGAACAGATTAACATGATTGTTTTTTCTTGAAGCTCACTGTAAGCAGCACTACACACACACACACACACACTATAATATCCATGTGCCTCATCTCACTGATTGAACCCTGCAAGATGAACGGCAGAAAACTACAATCACTCAGATACAGTCAAATTAACATGTGTGTCAGGTCCAGGCAATAAGTGTGCTCTATGGTCCCCGGAGAGATCTCAAAACCTGAACTCGACCAAATGTGGTCCCGCTCCAAGTCACTAAACCGAGCAGCAGCCCTCAGCATGTGGAGCCTGATTGTTGGGGTTCATTTAATCACATCACTCAAAGGAATTTCTATGGATTTTGCTCTCATACATTTGGCCCTCAGTCACTCACTATTGTACACAAGGGTGGACTGCAGTTCAAGGCAGGAGAGAGTGCATTCTTATGCTGTGCAGTGAAGGAGCTTCCTGTGCCCTCACTTGTGCGACCAGGATCATGTGCACTCTGGTTCATCAACTCAAGTCCTTTATAAAGTATTGTCCAAGGATTTACTGCATTTGTTGAGAGCTACAGTTTGCATATTGTATATATCTGCACTGCTGAGCATTATGAAACGCTCTTTGCAGCACAAACATCGTGTTTTTCACTAGTTCATTCATTTAGTTGACTCCCAAAATAAGAGTCTGAGGCAACTCCCTGTCAGATATATATATATTTACGCACACATTTTGAAAAGAAAGATGTCTACTTTGGCTTCTAGCGCGGGGAGAGCTTAAAAAAAATGGCACTGTCCTACAGGATCCAGCTCGTCCCTTAAATAGTGGCACTCTGTGGGAAGCCCCTGACCCTGTCACCAAGGCGCGCAGCGACGCGGACTGAAAACACGCGCATCGATCGCCTCCGAATCGGCGCACGTTCCCCAAATCACATTACCACCACGCGCGCACGGAGCGTCGTTTCTTCGGAGCGCGCGAGCAGGCTGACGTGCACGGTGCCTCCACAGACCCGTGCAACATGAGGAATAACCCTCCACCGGCACCTGTCCACCTGTCAAACTGATGTAGCTTTCCATGACATTACTCGAATTGACCGCGGTGGCACCTGCGCGTAACAGGCTCCAGTAAAAAATAAATAAATAAATAAATAAAGGATGCCATTTTCCAAACAGCAACTGTTATGTGTTCGGAGTGGATTTAGCTGTCCGACACAACTTCACACAATGCAGTTAATCCCAGCGGAAAAGGAGGGGGGAAAAAAAGCATTCAAAATCATTTCCTTACCTCACGGGCGCACCCGCCGTATTCCAAGTGCACCAAAGGTCATTGCGCAAATATTCAGAGGACAAGATGCGGTGAGTGATGAGAAGTAGGTTAGACCTCACAATACCTAATCCTGTTCTTAGTGTCCTTCAGCCGTCGTCAACCCTCTAATCTTCAAAGCGAGAGGGGTCGGATCCTCCCCGGGCGCTCGCGGGCGCTCGCACACACTCCGCGTGTTAAATCTCACGGGCTGCCAGTTTCTGCGCGTGGATCACTTTCCTCACGCGCGGCCGGCCACACAAAGTTGTCCGCGGTTATTTCTCTAACGCAGGAAACGTCCCTGCGCGGAAAATAAATAAATAAATAAATAAAATAAGAAGGTGGGTTGTTTTTTTTTTTCCTCCAGAGAAGCAGTGGGAGAGCTCGGCTCGGTCTGCAGCCCCGTTTACCGTGCCTGACAGGTGGAAAGTCCAACCACCCGCTGAAAAGATTCACACATCGTCTGGCGGGATGTGGAGACGGCCGAAAGCCATAAAGCCATTCTCCGGGCAGGTTAACCCATTAGCTGTGTTCAGTTTCCCACCTCCTCCTCTTTCCTTGCGCTCTGGCGCCACCCAAAGTTGGAGAGGCTGGAGAGGTTTTATTTGTGTGTGTGCGCGCACACGGAGGGATACCCAAATGTCTCCAGGTCCTCTCACCAGGGTTAGGCCACTTGAAAAAAGAGACACGCTGATTATTTTCAGGCTATATGCGGTGCAGAGTTTGGCACCTGATTTCATTCTCGTGTTGTCTCACTGTTCGGAGCACCAAATGAATTAAACAGCAGTGAAATGGAACTAATCCAAATCCTCCCGGAGCTCCACTGAACGCCCTGAATATACAGCAGGATAATGAACGTGTGGATTTATGAGCCAAATGAAACGCACTGAATGCGGAATGTGTCCTTACATCTTCCTGTCATGTCACACCCTGATATCTCCCCCAGCCCTTCGTTTGTGCTCAGCGTTTCCGGTCTGCAGACATCACCTGACTGTCACACCCACCTGCATACCTGTTCCCATTTCCCCAATCAGCTCTCCTGCCTTTTGGCTATATGCACTGTCCTCCATTTCTGAGCCAGGTCTGCACTGTTTTATCTCATAGGTCGTTGGCCTGCTTTGTTCACCCTGTTGTCCAGGCCTGTTTTTAATAATCAACACAGTAAACTTTGTTTTTAACTCAGTCTACCTGCTTCCAAGTCGCACTGTTCAGTTTGGGGTCCTGGAGACCTCCTGATCAGCTCAGACATACCTCACACTGTTTAATCACCTTTATACTGAAAGACGTTTCCTAATTTTATGAGAATTGGTTTTAAACATGGTTTTAAACTGATGACAAGTACAGAAAATGAAACATTTCCTCTGTTAGGGGAACATTAATAGGTACTGACAGTACTTTTTGCACAGCACTACACCTCCAGAATCCAAAATGAGCTGCTTTGGAGAAAAAAAAAAACAATGAGTAAAGTAAACATAAAGGTTTAATCCAACACCTGCAACAGTTAGACTCTGGTTGTCAGTTTGAAGAGACAAGTGACACATTTGCAGTTCGTCTGATGGTGTCTAGCACACGTATGTCTACCTGCCACTGCTTCTTAATGACAGGTTGTAGCGGATAAAGTATAGAGAGGTTAAATGAGACGCCGTAAACCTCTATGGTGCAGGAGAATTTATAGCTGTGTAGAAACATTGTAGCAGTATAGCTAGAGTTCATGTTTGAGTGAGGAGGAACTGTGTTAGTCTGCTGTGTTTGCAAATGTTGACAATCTGCATAATATCTATCTATCAGGCGGGATGGGAAAGATCAGCTGTGATTTGCCTATTTGTTTCTGTCATTACTGTAAATCTTACTAAGCAGAGTGAGAACGCTCCCAGTGTCAAGCGCATTAGATGTAAGTGCTGAATCTGCACATGAGATCGTACGGTATAAAGTGCCTACATGCGAAGGCTTTCCTGGTCTTATCCCCCCACTGATCCCCCGCTGAAGCTCTGTTCTGCTATTTCCAAACTTCCAACCTGGCGTATGCAAATATATCAGCCTTTTTAACAATATGCTTTCTCTGCTTTCATAAGATCTAAACCCAAAAATGAATCCAGTTTGAAATGAGACTAATTACTGTTTGGGTTAAAACTCATCTGCAAAAAGAAAGAAAAGGCTTGCAAGTGTCAGAGGAAGAAGAAAAGAAAGGTTAAAGAAAAGCACAGGTAATTTCAAAATAAAGGCAGCTCAGGTTAATTGAGATTTTAAGGATAAATTCTTCCTGTTAAGACCTTCTGATGTATGCTGTTCTCATTTCATGCTACACTCACAATTTGTGCAAGACTGATCTAATTATTCTACAGCAACAGGCACTGACCCTGTTGCTAACTCTGTCACCTACACCAGTAACATCACAAGCGTGGAGAGGGCAACGGTCAAATGGGCTCTCCGCATGTGGTCAGACCAGCACAGACTTATCTTGCTATAAATACAGTATGTGTGTAATGCAAAGTGTTTGGATGCTGACAACATATAAGGAGGCTTAGCTCTTTGAGAATGATTAACTTTTTTTATTTTGTCAGTGTCACAAGCCTCTAGACACAAAAAAGAAAAGATGCTGCTGTATTCTTCCAGCTCGTTCTATGGGGCAATAAACAGTCAAGATTTTTCCATTAAGTCTGTTTGAGCTGTGGAATTAAAGATGACAGGTCTCTATTTTATATGGTTACCATGGTTGCCATGCACATATATACTACCTTTTTATTTGTAAGTGTCAATAAACTCTGAATATCAGCAGACATTTATGAGCCTTGCTGTCATGAGAATGAATTCAAAGATTCTTCAGCAAAGTTCTTACAAGATTTGAAGAGCTGGTTTCCGTTTGCTCTTTACCACAGGGCTCTGAATGGGTTGATCTTCTATCTCTCTGAAGTTCTGCATCCCATGTCACAGGCCAGGGCTTTAACCAATGTGTTATTTATTTTTCTTCAGGAAAATGGAAAATAGTGTCTGAAAAAAATTTTTAGCATTTCAATAAGTAAATGTACTGTTAAATTGCTTGAAAAAAAGTCTCTTCTTTGAAAATGTTATTTCATAAATCCTAATCTTGAATAAAATGAATCGCAAAATACAAATAAACTAACCAATTCCCTGCACAGTATGCTGCATACTAAATCTGAATCATGTAAAACTTCCGTATAATAACCAAAATACAATTATCAATTCAAACTTCAAGGTTTTATTTTCTTTGAATGCAAAATGCCAGTGCAGGCAGTGAAAGAACATGACTCATGCAACATCTCAAATTTACATACAGTGTATAATGAGCTGTGAAGAATCAATTAATAAAGATGCATTGAGACACAGGTATGGGGCATGGACTGGAACATCTGCCTAATAGAATGGCACTGGCGTGTTAAAAGTATCCAGTATTACAGGACCCAAATATGAGTTACTATTTAATTCGTCTGTTTTTTTTGTCTAAAACTTTAACATTTTTCTTGGTTACACACTTTTAAACAATGTGCAAGAGGGTCATCCAGGGTTTGAGTATTTATTTTTATTTAGTATTTATTTACAGGCAACACAAGAAAAGATGAGTCGTGAGTTTGAAAACAAAACAAACAAAAAAAGAAAGAAAAGAAAAGAAGAAAAGAAAAGAAAGAAAGACTATAGTGTGAATACAAGTTTTGACTGAAAAACTTCTGACATGAAATCCATGATAAGTAAAAAAAATCAAGAAGCAGAGCAGTATCGTCATATGAAAGGCTGAATAATGAGCCTTTATCTGAACAAATGTGCCATGTGAGGTGTTTTCTGACTGTGAACCCCTGGGTGCCAAGAGATTCTCACTCAATTTAGCACAAGAGCGAGGCAGAGGAACTCAGTGGGCAGAGGTGGACACCGCATGCCGCGTGACAGCGTGATTGAAAATGTCCAAACAAAGACGAGCTCGGCATTATAGTGCGTCTAAAAGATTTGAGAATTTCAAATGGGAACGTTATCAAGGATTAAAAGCCACATTTGAATCTGAGACAGGCATTAAAACAGCTTATGCTTCTCCACACAAACTAAATGACTGTGCTCAACAGCAGTATTGAATGCAATTAATCACCGGGTGGAAGCTGGAGAAACCTTATTATGCAACGCAGGCTACTTCGCATGAAAATGGTCCTTGAGGTGTCCTTTATTGATTTTCAGGTAGGTTGGAATCATTCGTCCATAAACGCTGAGCTTAATCATAATAACTCAATCCGTCTGGTCCAATCAGGAGTTCGGCCAGCATCCTCAGAGAGATGTTTAAAGTAATTCAAATCCATTTGTGGTTGTCTGACAGATCCATTAGCCAACAGATTTAAAGGATATAGTATTGTTGTTAAAGCACAAACAATAACAGATATTTCAGGGGGAATTAGCGCTAAATGGCTCAACACACAGCACTTGGCCGAACCACAAATCTCGCAGTAAGCTCCAGATGAATAAAACATGTGGATTACATCAAAGAGACGTTGAGGTTTTTGTCTGTAAGAAGTCACTGTCCTTCCTTGTTATGCAGATAAGGATGTCAGATCTGGGTCTACTTTACTATGCAGTAACATTTCTTGACAGCTTGAATGATTCATAACACTCCACCAGAGCTGCACATCCATCTGACTTTGAATCCAGAGCTAACTCAGCTCTGATTTACATAAAGGATATTACATTCACTCTCATTTTTCTAGCAATTTGAAAAGAATGAAATGAGTTTTTTCTCCCCACACTCACCTACATACACACCTCATCTTTTGTAATATGTGATGTATCCTTGTCAAAGTGGTGTGTACATCTACTGTTTTGTTCCTTATTCTGAAGGCAATTTTGATATCCGGGTAGCTGCAGTCAAACTAAAGTATTGGTTCCAAGTTTTATTAAAGTAAAAAAATGATAGCCACCACGATTGAGTGGTTAATTAATCCTCATGACAGCACATCATTTTTCATGTGCGTAGTCATTATTAATGTGAGAGAATGAATGCTCATCAATTCACAATGAATGCAAACAAATACAAAATGTTAAGACTCAAAAATATAGATTCTACAAAAAAGTTATCCATGTTACATGTTTTGAGCTGCTCATTGAATACAAAGAATGAAGACAAATACATTTTGCTCAGTGTTTCAGTTTAAGAACAATCATCCCCACAGTTGGTTTTTCCTAAAATTCAACCATACAAGTCATGGACTGCTTGTAATTTTTCATAATTAATTAACATCTTGGACACTGTGAACGTGACACAGATATTGCAGCACAGAACAAAATGTGACACATTTAGTTAATATGCCCAAAGTGAGGGCCCACTGTGTTAATGCCTGTAACAAAAATATCCAGCGTGCTTTGCCAAATCTGATCCTCTGCCACTAAAAATCTTATGCTTTCCTTAACTGTCTCATATCATTACTGCTGGTGATTCCGCAAATTGTCGAGTTAATCAGATAATGAACTATTTAACCTCCCAGGCAGTCGTCTGCTTGGTATGCATGAGGCAGCACACATGTTAGGATGGATTTTGGAACGGGGATCAAATCAAACAAGAGCCCAGCCAATGACAGGTGGTTGCCAATCACTGTGTGTCGATGGCAGGTGGTAGTCAGTCATGAATGCACCAACTGATTTGGCTCCCGATTCCACAATGTTTACATGGTAACTGTCAGGACCAGAGACGCAGGGGTGACAGCAAAAAGCATGGAAGGAGTCATGTAGACAGTCATTATTTTCATCCATCATCGTCATTATTTCAGTCAAATAACCCGCACAATGCAGTATACAATACAGCACTTCATAGCAAAACAAATTAGTTATTAAATGATAACTAAATGAAAATATGTGTAATAGAAATAATGGATGTAATAGTCAGGATTTAGAGGAAAGCGAAAAAAAAAATCCATATACTGTCACTGAGGGCGAGACAGACCTTCTTAATTACAGAGTACATGACAGCCAGCCTGAGAGAGACACACTTGGGTTTATGAACTCAGTTAAACTGCTCATATAATGAGGCATTGTGAAAATTCCCTGGCTATCATGGGAAAAGTCAGTAAATTAAAATGTGGCATATTTTCCTTGAAAAGTGCACCCAGTAAAATCTTTAACCTATTGGCTGAAATTACATTTTGCCCAGATGGTACAGGGACTCCAGATTAATGAGAATATTTAGCAGTGGGTTTATATATACATAAGTATGCATCTAAGTGGTGTGAAGTGTGCCCAGCACTTAAACATATACTTTACTTACAAGTCCTTCCTCTATGCATATATTCAAGGGTTTTGTAAGTACATGTTTAAGTGCTCTGTTGTGTTCACCCATCACAACTCCTCCTGTGAAGGACTTTTAACTCATGTATAAACAGTTAATGCAAGAGTTGCAGTCATATACAGAACCATATTGTCTTTGTTAATTATAATTCATCAACATTTATAAAAAGGATGGGCTGATGTTTGATGCCATTATCACAATGTAATATGCTATCAGTCAGATAACTAGTTATATAACTAGATAACTAGTTAATAAAATACTTAAGACCCATATCAGGCATGCAGAACACATATGCTTAATGTGAGTTTAAGTGTGTTAAAATGTATTGAGGAACTGTGAGCACATCCATTTAAAGCTGTTTACAGGTGTGACATATTATAATGTATGATTATGTCTGGTATACAGAGTAATGAAGCAACTTTTTATAAAGCAGCTATGACTATGTTTTATGTTTTAACAGTATATCAGCTTACAACAATACCATAATATACATATAAGACTGTATTTATCATTTATATAAATAATCAATGGTGGTTACAATAGAGTGTCACCTGTCATTATTGGCACTGAAGGTGTTGAAATGACATGTTTAGGTTTTGGGAGACCCACAAGAGTAAGACAGCAGCACAGTGAGCCTCTACATTGTATAAACCGGAGTGTCTTTAATACAGTGTCCCATGTAACAGAACTAGAATACCTCCACGATTCAAGTCCCCTGCGAGGCGAATGAGATCATTCTGAGATGACCCAGTGCAACATCTTGTGATGAAAAGTGAGCTCATTTTTGATCCCAGCGCTTGCGTTATTCATCTTGTATCAATCATAAATTATGCAGCACTTGACATATGATGCATCAAACACATGTAATCCATAATTGAACAATTATCAATAATAAATGAATTGCAAATTACCTCCAACAAATGTATGATTGTTGGATAGCATGTACGAAGCCAACACATGTTTGGTGTGAAATTTCATTCGGTGTATAATTTCAATTTGTCATGGGTAATAACTTTTATGGTACATGGTACAAAACTACATTGTACAACAATGACATCGGCAACGCACAGTGATATTAATGATCGTGGTGGTGGGGTGAGATGAGACACCTGTGTGCACCAAAATAAGTCAAAACTACAATTATAGCAGTCTATGTGTGTGTGTTTGTGTGTGTGCATGTATATATAGAAAGAAAGTACATCGACAATGGATAATATAGAGTACCAGTAAGATCTTTCCATTCACAATATTTTTCCTAGATACGCCACAACCTGATGCATTACTCAGACACTCCATGGAGCCAAGGACACAGGCCTGTGGGAGTAGTCAGAGGAGGGGCAGGCTTCAGAGCTGCTGGATGAACCAGGGGATTTGGATTCTTAATTTTGGGGCACAATAAAAGCTCTCAGGACACTGACTGTGTTCTGTGCCTGGCCAAGCCAAAGCTTTGGCACTGAAAAAGGCAATGTACATGGGCTGCAATACACTAGAAAGACTATAGTGTGAATACAAATTGGCAAACAACTCCAAGTACTGGGATCAGAGAATACTATGAGAATACCATTTCCATGCATGATAAATAATACAGCGGAGTTTAGTCATTTGGTCTGGATATACTTATACTATATGCAGACTAAATAATACTCCATTGACATTCTATCAGTTATGCTATCTGAGAAAATACAGAGGCTCCAGACAACCCGTGTGACTTACTTTTGAACACAAAATATTGTCATTTTAAGAAATACACTTACTTTCTATTTCAACATTTGATGAGATGGTTGTTATTCTTATGTCTGAACAGTGGATATGAAGCTACCACCTGCAGCTGGTTAGCTTAGCTTAGCACAAAGACTGAAAACAAGGGGGAAACAAAAAGCCTGGCTCTCTTCAAAGATATCCAAATCCACCCAATGGCACCTTTTAAAGCTCACTAATGAACACATCATATCCTGATTCAATCTGAACAGAAAGTATAAACATATTACTATTACACAACATTATTGTGCATGGCTATGTAGCAGGTTATTTTCCATGATCAGCTGCAATTTCCCAAAACTATTACTTTAAGTATGTCTGACAGATCAGCTGTCACAGTTTTGATACACTAATGTCCTATAAGTGTAATGTTTCGTTTGATGTCCTGTTTGTTTGCTGGTCTTGTGCCTTCTTGTCTCGTGTTACTTGTGTTTGTTTCCATGTCAGGTTATGCCTTGTCATGTCAGGTTTTCATGTCTGTCATGTTTCTTGTTCTGTTATGTCTCGTCGTGTTTAAGTTTTCATGTCTGTCTTGTTTCTGGTTCCTTGTTCTGGCGTATCATCATGTCTTATTTTGAAATCAACTCTCCCTCATGTTTCAGGTCCCTTTACTTCCTGCCATTGTGTGTTTCCCGCCTGTCTGATTGTCTGCCCCGCCCTGATTGTGTTCACCTGTTACCTATTACCCCATGTGTATATATTGTCTGCATTTCCCCCGTCTCATTGCCTGATTGTCGCATCATGTTCAGGTGTTTCACGTTCCATGTTCGCTTATGTCCAGAGATCTAGCCAGCTATGTGTGAGTTTTTTTTAGTTCAGGTTCATGGTTTTTGATTAGTCTTTTTTTTTTCGAGTTACAGATCAAGCTTTGTTTTGGATCTTTGATTTTTGAAATACCTTTTTGTTAATTATTAAAACCTTTGCCAAACCTTGCTCCGGTGTCGCGTCCTGCATTTGGGTCTTCCTGCATTGCCTTGAGTCTTATCGTAACAATAAGTTGGCTGTTGTTGGCGGTAAGCTGTTGATTGCATAAACTTCTATAAACAGTTTATTGAGAGTACGTGTAAATTCATGACCTGAGTTTCAGTGCTAATCTCAGTGTGGGTTGATGACCACACAGAGCTCTGTCCAAACTGTTTAAAATGCACTCTGAAAGGAAGGAAAAGCTGCCTTCAGCCAGGGGTAAAAGTTTTGTCTTTAACTGCAACTCGTCTTTATCTTCCAAACCGATCGATACTTGTGTTAGATGGTACCATAATATACACCACTTGAGTCATTGCTCGAGGTCGGTCGTCCTCAGAGCTCAGTATGCAAGCATGATTTTGGATGATATGTTGCTGTGATTATGTCACACGTTGCTGCGCTGACCATGCAGCAAGATAAACTTGAAAGGTTTTATACAAGTTGTCCAGGGCAGCCCGAATGCACCAGTAACTTTAGTCTTTGTGAAGCTGCACTCATTTTTGGAGGGGGAGCAGACTCAGGTTGTTTTGTGGCAGTATCCTCCCTGGACAAGCCTGTTAGGAAATGAAGAGACTGAGCTGAGAAAATTAAACCACTCAAACAGACTGAGGCCCAAGCCAATCAGGTGTAGACTATTTCCTAATATCCTTCTCCGCTCTGTCTCTTGGCTCCTGAACCAAATCACATACATAACAGCAGCAGGCAGAGTGGGAGAGATGTCACAGGATCCAATCCCTGACTTTAGACAGGGCTTTAAATTGTGAGACAGTCTTTATATGTAATTACAAATTTCAACTGCAGTCTTTTGTTTGATTGTTCTATTTTTATTTTTCATTAAAGATAAAACATAATCCGCACTGTTGTCTGACCTTTTAAGGTTGGGCAAACCTGACTGATAATACCAAAGGTGGAAAGTAACAAATGTGAGATACTAGTGCTTGAGTCTATCCATTTTATGCTACTCAATTCTTCTACTCCACTACATTTCAGAAAGAAAGATTGTTCCTCTTATTCCGCGTTCTTTTATATCTATCGTTACTAGTTGCTTTTTGCAATAAGCTTGATGAATTATATGACATGATCAATGTAAAATATATAGAACAGGATCAATTCTTGTACAATAAACCCAACAGTAGTACAGATGACAAGGAATTTTATACTTTTCCTTAAAGGTGTAACAAGTGCGATTTGAGTTGCAGTTGATAAACACAGCATTTAAGGTGGCCCCCCTCTCAGGCTCACAGCACACACACTTCTGGTCCCACTACGGTCCCACTATGTTTTTATAGAGCACCGCACCTCACACCGTGCTTGCTGTTATTGGTTCAGGGTTTGACACCAAGAAACCCATAGCAAACATAGCAAAATAAGAAAACACGCGCAGAGGGCAGGGTCTCTGCAGATAAACACACTGCCACACACTTCCTGAGGGTCATAAGTGATGATTTAGAGGGATTATTTTTGGATGAGTCTGTACATTTTGTTTTTTTTTTCCTTACTCCTACCTACTTGTTTTACCTTTAAAGCAGCTCAGTGGAACTTTTCATTTAGTGTTGATTCTGGCGGTCCCTGTGGACAAAGGTGGTCGTTTTTGACCTTACGTTCAGTTATCGGTTGCCCCCACTTCACTCCCTGCCTTGAGGGAACTACTTCATCAGGAGGAGAGCAGGCGGCAGCTCTGGAGACGGACCTTTAGTTAGCAGCTGAAGCAACTCGAATTCAGCTAAAGCAAATCTCATTGAGTGCCATTTAGTTTATTTCGTTTAAAGAAAATGACTAAGAATGATTAAGAATAACTATTAGAAAACTAATATCCAGTCTTTTCGCTGTCGGTGTTATTTGCTTATATAGGTAAGTAAGAAAAGTCAGTATAAAACTGAAACAGTTTCATAAATATAGCTATCTATAGAGCTGGTCTAAGTAAAATTTGGAATGCAGGGCTCTTATTTTAAGTAGTTTTACTGTAAGACACTGATGATTATCCTTAAATAGATTGTTTCAAATACTTCCTCCATCACTGGAAGATACCTTATCATCCATGCGACTTTATTTCAAATCAAATCTCAATTGCTGCATCCCAATTGTTATTCTACTGCTGTAATCACTTTTGCATGCTGTTCCCAATTTCTGAAGTCACTAACCTGGTGGCTGAGGTACCGAAGCTTTGGCAGACCCCAGAAAACACTCTGCGTGTGTGTGTGAGTGTGCCATGAGCCCTATTGTCTCCAGAGAGATTTGATTTATATCCTGCCTCAGTCTGTTGTTTGGCATCTTCTCACTCCCCGCTACCCTCTGTCCCCCAGAGCAGGAGCAAGCCAGCCCTTGCCATCAAAACACATAATTTCCATGCCAGTGCTCTCATGCATCCACATATACCTGCTTTTAATTCAAACTAGATCATCAACAATAATAGAGATGCTATAAAGCATTTTTATATGAGATAAGATTTTTTAATAGGACATGTCAGAGTAGTTCTTACCTGTACAGAGCAAATGGTCATCACAGCTATTTTGGGGATGATGTTATATTGTAGAACTTGTAAAGAAAAAAAAAGGGAAGCATGTTGTCAAAGGCATATCTCATTGGGTGCAGGGGCTGACTGTGATCTGTTTTTATGTCTCAAACAAAGTGAGATCAAGGCCCGAGGCGAATGGATGCACAGCTGGAAAAATCATTCATTGCAGCTTTAAAAAAAAAAATAAATAAAAAAAGACAACTTAAAATTTGTACGCTAATGATGTGGGCACAATGGCCCAGCCTAGAGCCAGAAGAATGAATGTCAGCATCCATTTTAAGGAGCTAAAGGGGCATAACATCATCCACAGGTGTTGCCAAAGCACCGCAGATCAAATAGAATTTATGTAGAAGCCAGAAAAATAAAAACAATCTTCAGGGCACTGGGACTAACAGACGGACATATGGATAGACCTCATCAGCGCTTCGGTCTGATGATGAGAAGAAATCACCTCAGTAGCTCCAGGCTGTTACCCAAATCAATACCTTTTAAGAGGTGCAGACATGGCACATGAAGGCACTCAAAATCTTCTGCATTTGGTGGTGCTGCTGCTATGTGTCTGCTTTGCCGTTCACAGGTACAATGAAATCACAGCCATATAAAGTTTTCTAAAGACGTAACCCAGTATACGCACCCAATAGTCCAATCCAAAATAATGGGCAGAAATAGCCCCGCAGCAAAGCAGGTGTGAAGCAGCGGATAAGAAGACTTATCTGCATTAGAGCAAATATACTGTAAAAAAGGTCACATTAGCATAGTTTTGCCTCAGAACTAAACTCTTGAAGGGAGTTGCTAGCAAAGGCACGGAGAGATTACAAGAAAAAAAAGGGGGGGGTAAATACGTTTGCTTGTTCCTCGAGGCTGTTAACAACATGAGGGCGGTGGTGGTTATGTTGGTGACGCGGTGTAGTTTCCCCCCAGGGCTCACAGGACCATCACTCTTCTCTGATCCCCAATGAAACTGTTTATCCATTAATTTCCCATTAATTTAATTGGCAGATGGAGGAGCCCCTTCTTTCCTCCTAAACCTGCCTGCAGGTTTATTAGTCCCACCACAGCGGGCCGTCTTCTCCAGCAGCTCATTCATTTCACTCTGTTGTCAGTTCAGTTTGTGAACTTGATGTCCTTGTCCTTTATCTCTCGTTTTATTTTACACCCTAACAGATGATTGAATGAAGAGGTAATTAGAGAAAAAAAAAATCAGCATTAGAAGAACTCAGATAATGTTATAGATCAGAGAGACTCATTTCCGGAGACATGGAAGTCAGGTCTGAACACAAGTCTGTTTTAGCAAGAAACAATGACACTTTTATGTGAAGTTGTAAAAAAAATGCAATAATACAGTATGGTAAGAATATTTTTTTATATTATTGTTGGTACCAAATTAGGGGTACATTATAAGATATATCTTGTGTTATTTAGTGATATTGTTGGATGTAATTGCCCATTTTAGAGTTATTTATTTTCATAACTGTGTGTGTAATTACTTACAGAATGAAATTGATTTAAATTTTAAATTTCAATTCCAAGATGTCGGCAAAACAGCTCCGGAGATGCTCATCTGGACTGAAAGAGAGCTCATTACGATAACTTAGCAACGAGTGTCTCCAGTCGTGCTAGTGGCTCTGTCAGGCTGCACTGGTTTTCTGCTGAGTCTGTCATGTGTAACATTAGCCATGTTTGCCATCTTAGTTTAGCATGTTGGTATGCTGACATGTACTAATTAGCACTAAACACAAAGTACAGCTGAGGCTGATTATAAATTATCCTGCAGGGTACAGACTGCCTTAGCCAACTTTCACATTCATCCAATAGTTGTTGAAATATTTCTGTCTGGACCAAAGTGGTGGACTGACTGTCAGACATTACCATCGCGAACAGCTATGCATGGCTTATAAAACTGTTTTTAATGATTCTGACTCTGCCTTTCATTATAAAACTATTTACTTGCTTTCTCCAAACATTTCAAGTGGCTAAGTTGTGCTAGATGCTCGCAGACAGCTTATGTGCCATGTTATCACACATAAAATCACCATGTGTCAAAGTGACAGACTTCCAATATGCAAATAACCTGCTTAAAAAAAAAAGCAATCATGATCATTTGGCTCGATGAAAAAAAATGCAGCAAAGACCAGCCAGGGAGGTCTTTTTACATTTCACAGCAAGAGAGTAAAAATTTTCTGTCTAGTAAAAAACATGTCTGATTCATCTGGTATCATGAGATCTGTGTTTCCAATAAGAGACTGACTCAGCGGGATGCATGGAAACAGACAAATGTCCCCAGGGGAAGTCCAGTGCTATCTATTAACACCAGTCTCTGCCTAAAAAGTTGATTTACATGCCTTCAAGATTCGTGAAAGTATACATGAGGCAGACTCATGTCTTGAAAATGAATCAACACAGCGCTGAACGTCGCTTTTTCTATGTGTGAGCAAACATACAGTAAAGTGTGTAAGCTGTACTGTCTGCTTCATAATGTTTTTGTACATCGTCCTTGACTGAACTGAATGAATCTTCAGAAGCTGCCTTGTGGACACTCATTTTCAATAACTCATGATAATCTCTGTTAATGTTATTATTTGTCATTGTGATGTAATTTGCTCTAAATGTTCACAAAATAGCATGGTTAACAATATTCTACATGTTTTTCAAGCACTGATTACATTTTACCATGCATTTTTGTTAAATGTCTGCTATCTTTTGCTCATTGTCACTTTCCAACCTTTTCACTAATGGCCACTGCTTGTAATACACATCAGACAAATAAAAGCCCTCTTGAGGACCTACTCTAGCCACTCAGGAGTACCTACTATACGTCAGGACTAAAGGGTGCGTGCCCGCTGTGTGTGCCTGTTGTCCGTACAGCACAAAATGATAAACAACACTGCAGAAGGTCATGTCAGGAAGTGTGGGAGCACAACAGGAATGGAAGGAGGTAGAGAGATTGAGTGTGCTATGGAAAAGCCATCAACTGTCCCCCACCAACCTCCCCTCCCATTTTCAGCTCAGTGCACTCTTTAGCAGAATTATTGATGGCGCTTGTGAGGCGCAGAGGCCTGAGATGAAGATGTCTCAATCCCTGGGCAGCAGAACAAGAGCTATGGCAAGGGGTGGGGCAGAAGGGGGAACAACACATGCAGTATTTATTGTGTTCAATATGAGGAAGGAGGAAAAGAAAAATGGAAGTGATCTCCAAAGTGGAGCAACATAGAATTCATCCTACCGCTGTTACTGTACAGTATTAACAGTGGTGCAGTCAGCTCCTTTACTATATACTAACACTAATTTAGTCCTGCATGTAACATTTTAATTAAGTAAAAGGAGAAAAGGATTAAATGCAACAGTGTAGGTATAAAAAGTGAAAATACTCATCATGCCAGTCCTTTCCTTATACATGTGACATTACTGGATTATTATTACTAATGCATTATGAGCATTTATATATTTAGCATGTCAAGGTGGAGCTAATTGAAAGAATGCATGACATTACATTATCTGATCTGATTATTAGTTTACATTTTTTGTGAGTTAAATCGGAGTAGAAAGTACACTATTAGCCTCAGAGCTAGACTGGATGTGTAGGTATAAAGTACCATGGAATGGAGATATTCAAATAAAGGACCAGCATTTCATACAGTAACACCCACACTAACTGGTGCATTTGGCTACTGCTGGCCACTAACTTTGTCTGGCTTCCATCTGGCACAAGGCAGGCTGCATGGTGTGGGTTTGTCAAAGCTTTTTAATTGTAAACAGCTGTCTGTTGTGGCTGAAAACAAATCTGATTCATTGAATTCATTGAGGGGGGTTTAAAACTTCAATAATGTACTGTACAGTTCTAAAAAACGCATTAGATATATCAGATTTACAGAGTCAGAGACAGATAATAATTCTTATAATAAAACCTCTGTGGGTTTGCAACATGCAAGTAGTCTATTGTCAGTATAGGCACTAAATATTGATAACAACAGCTTTAATTAATTATTAACCTTGACTGTGTTTATTAATGCAACCGCATTAAAGAATTTTGAAGAAACTGAAACAAGTCATTTATATATAGCAGGGGTGTCAAACTCATTTTCATCCACGGGCCACATCAGCATTATGGTTTCCCTCAAAGGGCCAGTTGTATAAATGGAACTACACCATAACTAATTTTTGTGTTCAAATATTGTACATGCATTTACATAAATGTAAAAATATAAAAAAAGCACATTGCTCTGTGTTATTCTAACATAAATACCTTTAAGGTAAGGTTAAGAACTCAAGTGAATAACAAAGACAAATGTCATCAAACTCAAATTATTACATCAACTTTGTTCAAAACTTTTTTTGTCACAGTTGAGAGGTGCAGAACCACAGTACAACAAACTGTGAGCTGCTCAGAACATGTGACAGATGTGGTACAAAAACAAATGTCTGTAGGCAGTGTTGAACGAGGAAATATACATCAATCACTGAGAATAACAAGAACTTTGTGGGCGGGCCTTACAGCTGAATGTTTCTGATTGGTCGAAATATTCCCAGCATTTTATTTCAGCCAGGTGAGGACCAGGTGAGATGGAGGAGCAGTGAGCTGCATGATGAAGAACATGATGCTTGTTAAATGTTATAACACTAACTGATGTAATGCTGTTGTAACGTTAGCTAGCGTTAATGATGCTAATGGATTTTATCTGATCCACTTTGCCTCGGTGCTGCTCTGTTTTAATAGTTATTCTCACTGTGCACGTCAAAACAAAAAACTCACAATATAATCTTGCTTTTTAGGAACAAATATGCTGCATATTCATACTGTGTTTGTGTGTTTATTCATTGTGGTCTGTCTTGGGTTATTTTTCAACGTAGAAAGAGAAAAACAGACACTGAGACTCGCTGGTCGCACTGCGGGACATCCACTGCTGGAGGGGAGCGGGAGGGGACTAAAGACTGGAGGGGAGGGGACTAAAGACTGGACTGGACTGAAGACTGGCCCTCAGCCCGCTGGTTTTCTCTACCTATACCATTTTTATTTTTGATCAGTAAATAGTTGTGGGTGGAATCCAAATGAGTGTTTGTATCGTGGCTGTTCTTGTTAATCATATTCTAATATTTACAATGCTGTGAGGGGATATGGCCAGCAGGCCTTGAGTTTGACACCTGTGATATATATCATGATTAATACCAGTAGTTAAATGAAAAACACTAGAAACTAAATTCTTTCTAAAAGTGTCAGTTGTATTAAATGGTGACTACTTTTTGCAAATGCAAAAGTAACTCAGACTCTGTGGTCTCCAAGTTTCCAATTTTACTTCAGAGTGTCACATCACTTCAGAAAAAAGAGGGAAAAACGTGGGGGTGACATGCAACTAAAGGTCTTGGTGAGTTTTTACCACCACCTGTGCATGGTGCAAATTCTGCTGACCCACCAGTAAGCTGCACAGGACATTTTATGTATTGTATCCAAAATAAGAGCACTTTATGATAACGGACATGGTAAATTTCTAGGTGAGGACGAGGTCTGTGGGACTGGGAGAGAGTGGGTGGGTTTTTTTGTGAAGATGTCCTGTTTCTCCGGTTTCATCATGCTTACAGTACCTCACTTGTCTCCTCTTCAAGCTCTGTGCTAACAGATCTGTTTCTTCTTTATTCCCAGGATGTACAGTACATCATCATAACACTGCTGTGTGCTGTATGCTGTGATAAAAAGACAACACAGGGACGAAGGGGAGAGGCACAATTTTAATCGAATAAACCAAAAGGATTTTTTTATTGTGATATCTCTGAGCCTGTGTTAAGGTTAGGGTTAAGTGTATTGTTTCTTTTTTTTCTGAAGACGTCCTTGTCGACTGCTCTTGATTGGAACAAGAGATTACAGATGCTCTGCCGTGTGATCTTTGCCTCTATCCTTGTTTCCTCAGTGAAATTAATATTCTATACCTCGAGCCCCTTTTCAAACACCACCACTGAGAGACTCTTATGTTGACAATTAATGAAACTCACAGTCCCAAGATTCATTAATAAAGTCATATACGCCATCCCCCTTGATGTTTATTCATAGCATGGGAGAGAGGAAGGAATGATTCAAGGCAGAGAGACAAACAGTATGGCCAGTGTCCCTTTTGATAAACACCACGGTCACAGAGAACGTCCCTGTGTTTTGCGTTTATAAGCATGAGATCATTATCAGAAGGTGACTTTTCACAGCGTGGTCTGATCATGAAAAAAACTCGATTAAAATTTAACCTTCCCATTAGGAGAATTATTGAACATGGGATATATATATATATATATATATATATATATATATATATATATATATATATATATATATATATATATATGACTGAAATACTGAAAAAGTGAGAAAACACAGGCAAATACAGAAACATGACAAGTAGCACTGATGATTGACACACACCCACAAAGAAAAAGTACAATTTAGCTTTTGCAGAGTGTTTCTTTATTTGGTTGTGGTCGGTCTACTTGCATTTTTTTCTTATGTTGCAGTGTTAAGCTCGCAGGGCCATCTTACGTTCACCTATTTTTATCATCACTTTTATTTTAAATTTCCCTGAGGGAGTCATCCCAAAGTGATCAATAAAGTTAAGTCTAAGTCTAAGTCTATGTTTCCGACCAATCATTCCCGTCCACAGCCTTTTGTTGCCTTTGTCATTGTCTTTTTAGTGCTCGTATAACCCCTGAGTGCATCGCGGCGTGCCTCCCAGATGTCATTCAGGTTATATTATGTGTTTATGATACCCTCTAGAGGAACATTAACAACATCACATTAGAAATAATCTCTTGTAACTCATGTTGCTGTGTCTAGGTGCTGTCCTTGTGCATGAATGTAATTGAACTAAAACTACAGTATTATATTGCGTTGTATGTTTTATTAATAGTTTACAGTAACATAAATCGATTAAATGGTGGAGGGAAAATCTGCATCAGTTCAGTCATAGTCCTCTAAAAAAACAAACAGAAAAAAAAAACATCAACCCTACCACCCTTTGTGACACCTCACAGCTAGTGTTTCCTCCCTGCCAATCATTTTATTGTTGGATCTTGAGTTATTCCAGTGACGCAAACAGCTCAGTCACCATGATGATGAGAGCTGGCACCCCAGATACGAACACTTCCTTCCATGTCATGAGATAGACAAGAGCTTGTGAAACCACATGCTGTGACACACAGTCTGATAAAGTGACAGTCCGGCAAGTCTCCTCCTTATGGTCATTGAAGAGTATTACGTACTATATGTTCTCATGCTTATT
Source organism: Scortum barcoo (assembly GCA_023238725.1). Taxonomy (NCBI): domain Eukaryota; kingdom Metazoa; phylum Chordata; class Actinopteri; order Centrarchiformes; family Terapontidae; genus Scortum; species Scortum barcoo. The sequence goes on along the minus strand of CM041544.1, from coordinate 14,663,198 downwards.
TTTAAGTGTTATGATTCCACTCCCTGCTGCTCTGTGGTGTAACTTTTCACATAGATGTTGAAGTTTAATGAAATAAAGTAACTACAAGGGGTTTTTAACTGGTTGTGAAGCAGTGTCAATCTTACAGTGGTCCCTCTCTATGGGCTATATAAGGAAACAAGACAAACAGTGAGAGGATTGGCTATGTCTATTTCTCTGGTTGTTCTTAGTGCCTCAGTCATCCCTAAATCAGATGAAATGATTTACAGATTTACGGCTTTGCCACCGAGCTATATCTTGCTGTTGCCTTATTATTATGATGATATAACATTACTAGGGAGTGATAACCTTAGCTTTTTTCAACAAAATTACAGCAACCTGTAGGCTTACATGTAACCTAAAGTTAGGTGTATGACTGGTACTACGATCAAGAACTGTAACAAACAAAGTTTACTTTGATTCACCATCATCATATTACAGTTCTTGATCGTTCTTGATCGTTCTTGATCATTCATAGCCACAAATGGATACATGTCCTCATAGCTGTGCATCCAAACAGCTATGTATTAAAAAAAGGAAAAATAGATCTTTCTGACATGAGAAGGTGGTGAAACACTACCGCTTTTGCCCACATGGGCTGCCAAAATCAACACAAAATCAAACTTCCTTATAGACGCCCTAATAAAAGCATGCTCTATTGTTATGAGCTGTTTCTAATGTGTCACTGTTCCGCCTGGTCCTCTTAACTACAAGACATTTTAGCCACATAGAGAAATTTGGAAAAGAGGAACCATTGTGTTCCCAGAAATAAACTGAACTTTAGTCTGACTCAGCTGTTACAGTTTGTACGCATTCAATAGCTCAATCATGTATTCAAAATTAGTCATACTCTGGCTAAATATAGAGTAAGTGCCAATACATTGGGTAGACATGTTTGCATGACTGTAAAACAACTGCAATATGAATTATGATAGAAGTAATTTTTTTGTAAAAAACAAAAACAAAACAACACTTTCTGATGTCTTACAACACATGGGAAAGTGTGAAACCACTGGTATGGCTGCCACAGGAAATAAAGATCCACTTAACCACAGATAAACATCACAAAAGAGAGAAAACACTTGCACGGTGCATATGGACTTGAGGATATAGGCACGGAAAGTATACATAATACAGCAACTCTCAAACACAGAGGCAATTGACAGAGCTTTATTTAAGGCTTGAAATGCATCAAAACAACATATAAAAGACAGATGGAATACAATGCATTTAGATGAGAAGGAGAAGCTCCAACTGTAATACAAGAAACAATAGTCCCGTAAAGGAAATCACTCAGTAATAAGATTTTTATTTAAAGTTCAGTATGGTTAGAGTTAGAGTTACAGTATACTCTCATCATGCAGTTGGTTCGATCTGTGGTTTCACAGCTTCTTTTCAAGCCCAACTTCCTCTGTTTTAAGCAGTAAAGAGATTAAAGTAGACGAGTTTTACTGTAAGTGCAGCAAATTGTCTCAGATGATTTCATTCATATTCACGGTCCAGCCAACTCTTTATATTCAACATTGTCAAGTTTAGAGACATCAGACTAGCATTAGCTCCATTAGTTCAAACTAATAATACCACACAAGAGAGGAAGCTGGTTGGCCACGCATTGTTATAGCACACCCAACAGCACTACTTCCTGCTTGTCTGTTAGCGTGGTTTCGACAGAAAGAGAGAGAGAGAGAGGGTGGACTGTGTGGGAAATGTTTTCAACAGTAGCTTAAAAAGGCATAAACGTTGCAGCTGACAGCAGCAAAGAGCAGTGTAATGGAGCCACAGCAGATCAGAGAGGGGTACTTGGTGAAAAAGGTAAGAATAACTACTGGCTTTGTGTTGGTTAATAAGTCTAATCCTGACAATATTACAACAGAATTGACATTTACAGGTTGGGCTTTATATACATTATATACATACTGGCAGGCAGTCCCACATTTGAACAAGAGTGTAACTTTGCATCTCCATGAATTAAAGACAAAGTTCAAGGTAATGAAGTAAAAAAATAAACGTTTGCGTCAAAGGATATCGAAATACAGAATGCGTCAGAGTTGTACAAATTTGGACAAGTTTGAGTTTTGAAACCAAGAATGAGAGGATTACTGCAGTGGTGATGTGGTGAACACTGTCACTTACATTAGTGATCCAAACTGTGACAAAATAAATGATTACATACTTCTAACATATCAAAAAAGTCTGGACTGGAGAAAGTTTGAATAAAGAGGACTGCTGTTTAAAGTCAAACCAGCACCTACAGTTTCTGATGAGCATGTCACTTGAAAGTTGTTGCCTAATGTGCAACTACACACTTCTGTTCTGCAGCTGCAACAAACGGTCAAGTTCCTGCTTCTGTCCAGAGTAACCAGGCGTAAAGCATAAAATGTCTTTTGCATGTTGTGTCTCACTGTTTACTCTACATGAAACAGATTAATGGTCAGAGAGAACACCTATAAATGGCAAACACTGCCTCTTTGCAATATGGCATGAATATATTGTGAAGTCCGCAAACACATAACAAAACTAATTCTTATTATTCTAATTTAAATGCTTTCACAAGTTGCATAAGGCATTTTGTAGGTGTAAACTGGAATTTTATTTTTCAAAAAAAGAGCAGTGGAAATGTGTTTTTTTGACACCTTTACCCACACAAGTTTTTTTTTTTTTTTTTTTTAGTTTTAGATGAAGGAAGGAAGTGTGAGTATGACTTCCTCACACCTTTAAGGCCAATCAAAGACACATTTACAGCCACATTGTATTTTCATCTGTTTCATTCTCTTTTTCTCTTTCCTTTATTTCAATTTAGTTTTGTCCATCAAATATAATCTTATTACTCTGCCAACTTTAATTTAGTCCTTTGAAACAAAGTGTTTTATCTAAAGAATAATCTGATGATGATGGTTGCTACAAATAACAGACAGTTGTGCATAATAGTCATGCCTAAGGCGTTTCCAGAGAACCTGTCTTATTCATGGAAAGAACAGAACACACAGGTTGTATGCAAATAGTTGATTAATGGTGTGTCTGTGTCCATTCATGACTCACTTCAGGAGTGTCGGCAAAATTACAATCAGATTCACACAACGCTCAATGCAAAAAGTGGGTCAAACACAAAGCCTGTATCCATGTCCTGCAGTGAAGGCTCTTGCAGAATAAAGGATGGATGAGCGCCAGATCCTCTTCAGCTGTTTATTTCACATCCTTAGATGTTTCAGCATTGGAGGATAAGTCAATGTTCTGTATGTTCCTTAGTGTCAAGTTTGAATCAATCCAACTAATAAGCAGCCACACCCTGATATACAATAGCTTAATCCTCTGAGCTAAATCCTCCGTTGTTGTCCAAAATCATCAATCTGCTATGTTGCACTTAGCAGCATGTTCCTTTATTAGAGTGACCATGAGTGTGTGTATTAATCTGTGACTGAAAATAGTCTGTAGCATCTGCACAACTCACTCCTTTTGAGTATTGTTTGCTAGAAACTACAGTGCTCAGGTGATACAAATAAATTAAACTATATATTTGTGACCAGCTTTTAAAGTTGTACTTCTTAAATAGGAACAAATTAGCTTGGGGTTTTGTGCCACAGATGAGGTGGGAGGGAGGTAAGAATATATGGAGAGATGGATCTTTAAACAATGAAGATGAGAAAGTCCTGATTAGCATTGATAACTGGAATTGAAAATAGTAACATATGCATGGCTTTATAAATCTGTGTTTTGCATAGACAGAGTGACACCTTACACAAAGTTAGGTACAGAAGAAAATATGAATTGGTCCAGTATCCTGCTTCACACAGTGCAGGACATGAATGACAAGACTTAGGCCAGCTGCTTAGAAGGGAAAAGCTGATGTTCCAAGTTTCTCTCATTCTCAGTTCTGAACAAAGTCTGCTTGTGAAGCTTGAAGGCATGTGTGTCACAGCAGATATATTTTTGGAAGACCTTGTTTCTAACATAAGTAATGTAATTTCAAATGTTAGACTCTCTCAAAAGCATGGCTTGCTGACAAAAAAAAAAAAAAAAAAGACACGCTGGTTAAACAAGCTGCTACTGTTCCCTGCGAGAGCGAAGGGAGGAGAAGACACTGCAAGCTCAACAGGGCACGATAGTTTGTTCAAAACCAAACCAAAGTGGAAATCACACACACACACACACACACACACACACACACACACTATAAACACAAACCCACACTATTGCAGAGAGGGGTTGCCAGTGTTAGTGAGTTCTCTTCCCCACATCTATTACCAGAAACCCTTACCATAGATTCATTTCTGCATTTTCATGCAGCTGGTCAATAGGACCTGGTCAGATAAGAGCAGTTTCCTTTCATTGCTAAGCCTCTATGTTAATCTTTCACTTCATGTCAGGAAATAACCGCGGAGCAACACTTATGTCAAACTTAGATGCATTTGGTATTTTTAATGTTACATAAAAAAGTCAGCTCTCCCTTGTTTTATGGGCACTTTCTTACTTTCAAAATACCAATGACCTTTAAAGCCATGCGCAGATTTGAAGGTCACTGTTGAAAGTGAGCAGCGTGATGCACGGCGCTATTCCTAGTGGTTAGGTTTGGACACACGAGATGACGAGGGAAATATCAAACAGACACGAGTGGCCTCAGTGACGACAAAGAGATGTAAAAACATAAATCAAAACACTGGGCGCGACATGCCCTCTGTGAAAACGACTTTCTCGACCAATACTTTTGCTCACGGCTGCCTGTTGTCGCCTGTCTTATCAATCCTCAGGGTACCGTGCTGAACTCCTGGAAGGCAGTGTGGGTGGTGCTGTCGGAAGATGGGGTGGAATTCTATAAAAAGAAAACAGACCGTTCTCCGAAAGGAATGATTCCTCTGAAGGGAGCCACACTCATCAGTCCTTGTCAGGATTTTGGCAAGAGGACGGTAAGAAAATGTCAAGTGTACCTGTTGAAAACTCTGAACCACCACTGAAGGATCAGAGATGTGAAAATGGCAGTATGTAAATCACTTTAGTCACAGGGTTCAAGATTACACTTAACTGAATTGTTAATTCAAGACAGCTAATCAGGTTTATATTTGGCATTTGTATTTGTTCATTATTGATAGGGAAACTATCAAGAGAAAAACTTGAGACTGACTAATAACGGTCCATTTAGCTGGTTTTCAAGATTACCACCGAAAAGAAGCAGGATCACTTCTTCCAAGCATCACATGTGGAGGAGAGAGAGACTTGGGTGAAGGACATCAAGAGAGCCATTACCTGCCTGCAGGGGGGAAAAAAGTTTGCCAGGAAGTCCACAAGACGCTCCATTCGCCTGCCTGAAACAGTCAACCTGACGTACGTTCTGTACAATCTTCTCAGTGGTGGAAACAATTATTTGAAAAGATTAATAAAGGGATTAATATCATTCTAAAAATTGACCTTTAGCCAAGTTCCCTCCTTACTATTGTTAGTTTTCTGTCCAGGCGCAACACGGATGTAATTTACAGTGAAATGATGACTCAAATTTTGTATTTTCTGGAACAATGGGATAAATCTCTCAATAAAGTCATTAGGATTGCTTTATAATAGGATATCATACATGGACAAGAAACTCACAAGTCAGATATATGCTTCGCTCTTGTTGTTGTTTATAAGATTGTGTTTCACTTTTAAGTTACAAGAAAAAAGGTTGGAAGGGTGAGGACTAACTAATGTGATTGGAAAGTATTGGGTCTGATTTGGGCTGCTAGAGGGTAAACTTCCTCAAATGCAATGAAAGCTAGACAAAGCCTAACTCTGATAACTCTGGTGAAGTAGCATCCAAGGTCTGTGGACACACAGTGGATTTGTTAGTCCTTTAAAAAGCTTTTTGTAACTTAACCTGTAACTGCACTAAAAAATATGTTGTATTAGTGTTAATACTTTAAGCAGTAAGCCAGAAGAGTAGATAACAGATAGGCATGGTTATTTGAGCCACTTCTTATAATTTTGCTGTTCTGCTTTTGGTTTGGTCTTCAGTCGTCACCGTTTTCTCTTTCAAGCACATCAGTCCATCATGTGCTGACTATGTGAAGCTTTACATGACTGCCTTGCCTAGTTATGGTTGCTGAGCTATGATTGGAAACACGGTTTGAGGCGGGGGGTTAGCGAACTCTGCTTGTGTTCAGTAATAAAATGGTGACAGGGCACGACGTGTTGACAGCTTGTTAACACTGTGTTTTCTCAGTGAGCTGTACACGCTGATGAGAGACCAAGATGATGGAGTGAGAGAGCTAAAACTCGAGCAGGAAAAGCGGGTCTTCAACCACTGCTTCACCGGTAAAGCCGCCTTTGGTTTCTATTACGTTACAGTAAAGACGTAAATGTAAAAAGATCTTCTAACGGTCTCACCATTTTTTTTTTCACGCTTTCTCTTTTTTTGGCACAGGTGCAACAGTGATAGAGTGGTTGATTTCAAAGAACAAAGCGAGAAACCGGCCTGAGGCGCTCATGTTAGCGACAGGGCTCCTGAACGAGGGGTTTCTCCAGCCTGCGGGTGACATGTCAAAAGAAAGCGCAGAGTGTGGGGAGCAAACAGCCTTCTTAGATCACACAAATGCTCTGTATTACTTTGTAAGTTCAACTGGGTGCAAAGAAGTTCCTGTTTAACAAACCCTTAAGTCTTTCTCCAGCTAGACAAATGTTGGCGCATAGTCAAGTTTTTAATGTTATTCATGTGGATCTGTGTGTGATGTGTGTGATTCCTGGCAGGCAGACAGCGGGTTCTTCTGCGAAGGCTACTCCAGCGATGAAGATGTGCTTTTGAAGGAAGAATTTAGAGGAAACATCATAAAACAGGGCTGCCTACTTAAACAGGTGACTCAGAGGGGAAGCAAAAGTGTCATCGTGTTTTCCCACAACTGTCGGTAAAATAAGAACATCGTGATGAGAAACCAGCTGCAAAAAGTCACACTTTTCAAAGTGTAGCTCTAACTGCACAAACATGAAGATAAAAATAACACACAACCATTTTGTGGCAGAAAGTAAAAAAAAAAAAAAATGGAAGTCTACTCCACATGTTTGCTTCACACAGTGCCAGGTTTGCTGCTTATTGATGTTAAAAATCAGATGATGTGTGCTCTGTGTTATTCTATCACAGGGACATAGGAGAAAAAACTGGAAGGTGCGAAAGTTCATACTGAGGGATGACCCTGCTTATATGCATTATTATGATCCTTCCAAGGTAAATAAACTGACTTACCGAAGGTGGAAAAAAAGAGTTGCTATTTCTCACATAATCGTCCCTGCTCCAACATTGTGCCTTCTTTTGTGTCTTTTTGTGTCAGGGTGATGACCCTCTGGGCTCCATCCATCTCCGTGGGTCTGTAGTTACAGCTGTGGAGTATGTGCCTGATGGTGAGCAAGGCCACTTCCCCTCAGTGACAGACTGCGACCACGAAATATAATTGGTGTTTACTGTCAGTAGTTTCTCCTCCACTCGTCCCTTTTAACTCCTTTTTTCCTCATCTGTTCCTGTTTTCAGCCAAAAAGCATGACATTGAAGGCAACCTCTTTGAGATCATCACCTCAGATGAGATTCATTACTTCCTCCAAGCTGCTACAGCCGAAGAAAGGAAGGATTGGATCAGAGCGGTGCAGGCCGTGTCAAAAAGTGGAAAATAACAGAACGTGTGGAGCAGCTGTTGAATATATATGCCAGCCACAGGCAAACCTCTTGATTGTACAGTTAGATACCATGTTTGAAATGTCTATAATTACATTACAACAGTATGTCAGCTAAGTACTAATGAATTATTGTCACAACATAGTGCTGTCTCATTCTAGAGTAACTGGCGAGTTTTACTCTTCACACACTATCAAACTAATGTTATCATGTTTTTTTGCAGTAACTAACTGAAGAACTAATTATATATTAAAAAAAAGTCTGAATTTAACAGTATGTTAAGTACATTATTGTAAACTAATGATACCACAGTATTGTGATGTGTGGCAAAATATTGTAAAATGGGTCCTTTGGTAAATCGGACTTATAAAGTATAGGTACAGTAATAACATGGTAATCACATAGTTAATAATCTGATAATATTATGGTAATAGTCTGGTGGCATTAGACTTATTTTCTATAATAAGGTAATAATATGTCAAAAGTATGAGAGTAATTCTGGGAGGAAGAAATTAATGATAAAAATTGGAATGAAACTAAAAAATAACCAGTAATAAGATGTTAATAACAGGTTAACAGTCGGTCACTGTTTTCACTAACTACTAGCAATACTAATAATAATTAAAACTAAAGCATTAATAATCGTAATAATGGTGTCCTGATGTTTTGCTCAGTTATTATGTTGACATATTTTTAGTCATGTTTACCCTATTACAGAAATTAAACCTCATTATCATTGCCAAGTTATCACCATCACCACACCATAATCTGTGTAATTACAATGGTATTACTTCAGTACTGTTCTGTTGCACTCACAGCTATTTTACAACAGAGTTGATCTGTGATCATCTTCATAGATATAGATAATAAACAATTGTGCACAAATATGTAGCTGTGACATCTTTGAACTTCCATAAAGGCAGAAACTTAAACGCTGACTCTTTGAAATAAATAAAAGCCAGAAATAGAGCAAAGAACGGTTACAAGGAAAGAGGCGCTATGTGCTTTTGACTTATTACGCTGCCTTGTGTGGTTTTTCATTATCATAAAGCCACAGTCAGTTCCTGAGTGTGAACAAAGACTGAATCATATTCCGCCTTCACAGTTCAATGTCACTTTGTGGCTCACAAGTCTGCTGCATCTGTGAGAGAATTTATCAGTGACAGAAATGACAAGCTTGAGCTACTGTGTGACAATTTGTAAAAAACGTCATTTATGTAACTATTTAAAGTGATGAAGTGAAGATTAGTTTATTGCAACTTGGGGATTATTTTTATAATTATAATCAGCTGTATCAGTTGTAATGATACAATACAAGAAGTTAACATTACCTATAAAAGATGACCTCCTGCTTCAGCTTCGACTTGTGCCAAAATGTGTTGCTGTAGTTGAGCACAGTTTTCCTGTGGGATTAATCAGTTTTATTACGCTAGGATAAGCATCTTGAGTTCTATCATCTCTTTTTCATTAGGGTTTGTTGGATGCACTTACCTTCAGTACTTCAAAATAAAGTGGTTTCGATCATTTGACTCAACTATTGGCCTGTTTATAAGCTCTCTGATTGTCTGACTGCTCGTTTTTCTGGCTACATTGGACTTTGCTCTGGCAATAATGCTGTGTTCCCCTGATCTCCGCAATTACTGTGGTGAGTACAATGTTATCCTAACTGCAAAGAATGATGGCCAAAGCTATAAACACAAGACCCCAGTTGTAATAAACCCAAATCATCCTTTAGCAGATGTTAACTTTTTACCAATAAGCTGTTTTCCTCCAACAAGGCGACACTATCCTTTTTCTGTAGTGATACCCATGAGCACAAATCACCCATTTGCTTGCTCACACAGATAATTTATTTTCTCTCTGCTCTCTACAGCCCAGGGATAACATGTTATTTTATAGTTTATATATGTGATATTTATAATATTGTGTGGTTGTGTTTTATTATCATATATAGGAAGATCATCATATGCCAATGCCACGATGCCATTGGCATTGAAAAGACATCCTTGTGGCTACCTGATGTGTGTTTTACTATTTTAACACAGGAGGGCACTATATATTAACCTAAGACTGCTCCTCTGAGTCATAGGGAAGTGGGGTCTTGCTGTCAATGGTTAATAAGCAATTTAACATACTTGCAAAAGATGGCAAAAATGAGGTAAAATATCAGCACCCTGTGGTTAATCACCCACATATAGCCCAAGAGCTTAGTGTATGTAGGTCATCCTTAATGAAAAACAACAACATGTCAGTCATTGCTTCCATGAAATCTAACAGTTCTCATCAGTCTTGGCTGTGTGTTTGGGTGCTGTGGAGAGTAATTTGACTTGGTGCTTGTTTCCACAGAAATCCAATGTGTTAGATTCAGTAAAGAGCCATGAACTGATCGTAGAAAAAAAAAGATACTAACAATGATATGGAACCCACCAATTGGGAACACAAACACATATTACAGTAACTGCTGCAAGTGTGTTACCAGCTTGGATAGTCAGTGTTTTCTAATAAGCAAGCAGTGGTGCCGGCAGATTTAAGCACTGCACCAAAACTCAGCAATCGTTGTGTACTGGAGGTGGACATAAAACACATCTCACACATTGTACAACCTATGTATCCTGTCAGCATGAATGAAGGGGACTGAGTTTCTCTTCTAATGTGAAATTACCATGGTTGATCTACAGTAATAATGAATACAAACAGAACCTACTGATTTCTTAAAAAAAAAATCCACATTTCTTTTATGTAAAGCAGAATGCAGTGCTCTTCATTGTAATGGCCAACCTGACATTGGACGTAAATTAGGAAGTTTTGCATTTTAAGTTCAACATGAAGATATGGGAATGTGCGGTATAGCAAAGTTTAAGATGCACCATGATGTGTGTCTGTGTGCAGAGTGATGTTTTTACAAATCAGTTTAAGGTATTTTAAAGTGCCCTTCTTCAAAACGAAACAAAGTGTGAAAACATAGAGGGAGAAAGAGCAGAAACAATAAGTCCTCCTGCACTGAAAAATGGGGGAAGTAAATTGACAGACTAAAGCACAGGAAAACACTCTTTTTCTCAAATCCTGTCCACACTAATATAGATACCTTTGAAAATGTCTTTTTCACGCCAGGCATTATCCTGGCCCGACCCCACCAAAAAAAACAATACACTGAAGTGGCAGCTTAACTTTCATGCTAAGAATTCATCCATTCATGGTTTCCTGAGATTTCCAGGTTGTGAGGTGATTTATATAAGTGCATGAACATTTTATTTAAACGATTCAAACACTAAATAAATGTATGCAAAGCAGCATCTCCTCTATTCAACCAAAGACTCCTTGACTAGAATTGTGGTCTATGATTCTGTCCTTGGTGCGACAAAGTAACAATATCATTTTGTTTGTAATATTATTACTTTATCTTTAAAGTGACAATCCAAATCATATCCATTATGTTAACTATTCTTATGGAGTGCAGAGCATCATTTGATAAGTAGGCATACACACAATGGAGATGTGGGTTGTTATATCCAAGGACAAGAGATAGCAAACTGCTTTAAAATTAAGAATTTAAAATCCACTCAAGACACTTGCTGATTAACGCGGGCGGATATGCCGCTCCACCTGAAACATCTCTAAATGCAAAGCAGGGCACAGATTCTAGGAATTAGGTACACTTCTGGTAATACATTACTTTGAATAATATTGGCGTTAGTTAATTTAAGCGTCGGAAAGGAAATAATCATCCCTTCAGTCAATCACTCCAATCACCAATCGGCACAAGCATAGTGTGAACGAACCTGAAGGCCTCATACGTTCTTCTACATGTTTGGAAAGGGAAGGATGAGGGCAGAAGTATTCAGTTGGTTGCAATCTGCAACCTCATGGATAGATAACACTAACTCCTACACACTGCTCCTACACACAGGTAACATTTACTGTAGGACTGCACATATTGGAGTTATTGATGTGGTTCTTTGCTTAAAAGTTATATCTCTATATCCAACAGAGGTCCTTTTTTATCCAAAATCTTGAACTGCAGCCTAGCTTGAAATCTTGCATCTCTGTTTCATCAAAGAGAAGGTAGTGGCTTATTTTGTATACCAGAGCATGGCATATACTCCTCACATATTGTGGCTTATTATAATGTAAAGTCATGTTTACCAGTGCAGGAGGACCCATCCTGTGAAATTTAACATTAATAATGCACACCTTTATCGTACATATTAAACTTCAGCTCCAGCACATAATGTGTTAGCTGTGAAGTCTTCGAAGATAAAACAAAAAAAAACACAAACTCATTTTAAATGCTGGTAATAGATGTCAGGTCCAATTTTGCAGACATAGTTTGTGTCTGTTTAACAGCTGAAGGAAGATAGACTTTTCATCTTTGAAGCATGCCACCTGCGAAGAAGCTGAACTGCGATCTAACAGCAGGGTACAGATCCATTCTGAAAACTCATGTATTTTGTGAGGAGACCCCTCTTGGGGAGTCGTAAATCGAAGACAAGGTAAACTTTGTTCCATGCTGGTTGAAAAAGGCCTCTCAAAATGTCTGTTTGGCCAAACTCAGGAGTGAGACAGAAGCTGTCTGGTGTTCCTGATGCCGTCTTCCTTTGAATGCAGATAAACTTGAAAATACTGTTCACATCCCAGAAAAGGTTCCATCCACATGAGACCCTTCAGAGCCATTTTTCATTTTACACTCAACAATAGAAAAGTGGTCTCCTTCATCCAATTCAGTTTAATGGCAGTTGGAAAACCGAAAAATTGACCAGCACGAAGTATTTCTAGTGAAACTTGTGGTTTAATGAACTCTTTTGAAAAACTCTTTTCTGCAGGGTTAAACACCAAGGATCTCTATAGGGTTTCTACAGGGTCCACAAATGTTGTCAGTGACATATCTTTTTCCTTCTGTTGTCAAAGAACCACATCAATAACTCCAATATGTGCAGTCCTACATTAAATGTTACCTGTGTGTAGGAGCAGTGTGTAGGAGTTAGTGTTATCTATCCATGAGGTTGCAGATTGCAACCAACTGAATACTTTTCTGAATACTACTGCCCTCATCCCTCCCTTTCCAAACATAAACACTTTCCGACGCTCAACAGAACTAATGCCAGTATTATTCAAATTCAATTCAGATATTATTCAAATAATATTACACAGAAAATTACTTTGTTAAGTTACTTTGACGCACCAAGGACAGACTCATAGACCAAAATTCTAGTCAAGGAGTCTTTGGTTGAATAGAGGAGATACTGCTTTGAATATAATTATTTAGTGTTTGAATCATTTAAATAAATTGTAGAATATATGGCATTGCATAAGGCACTCAGGTATGTTGAGGCAAAGCACTGACACAATAGAAGAGTGGTGAGTCCCATGCATTTTATTTTATGTGCTGGCTTTATAGTCTCAAAGCAATTAGTCCAATGGGCTAAATCTGAGTAGAGCTGCAGAGATAGGGCGGGTTCCACGTTTTTATTTTGGATGAAGAAAGGGAGAGACAAGAGAGGGCAGCTGCAGACGCCCGGCACAAAAGCAGAGAGAGACGTGACAAACGGAAAGAGGCTCTCCCCTGAGTATCATGAACGGTTTTTAAAAGGAGACAAATTTAGATTATTTCCAGGGCAGTTTTCCATCCGGGTGGCAAGGGGTTCATCACCATGACAAACTCAATGTTCAATATGAAGGGCACTGCATGACATGAATGACCGAATTTCCTAACCGAATTACCTCCGAATTTCCACCGGATCCATTAACTATGTGAGTTTGATCCCTATTTTCTTCCTATGTATATTTGTATGTATGTATATTTTGTGTCTTCTCCTTCTAATAACATTCACTTGCTGTCGATAGAGTTTGCCTTCTAACATAGAAAATTAGAGAAGCTCTTGTGGTAACACAATCAATTAGGTAGTGTGCCCACTTAGATGCACTTTCTAGATTTAGAGAAACCTTACAAAGCCCCAGAATGTCTTGTGAATGGTGCTGTGGGAATATGTGGCTAAGGTCATATGCGATCCATTTAGGCGTTTAATTAGTAAAGTCAGAGCTGTAGCCACAGAGGATGGAGCGTCAGGCACAGCAGCGTGTGAGGTACACTTCTTCTTTTTGCCCACAATTTATTTCTGTTGGATTCACCAGACAATTACATTCAACATGTTTGGAATTATCTTGGTTAGGTTCATACATACTTGTGCTTGAGTATGTATGATACAGCGTTGGGAGTGATCCATTTTCTCCTATCGGAATCGGACTGACTTAAAATTATTTTTGTACTTGTTTGGCATTGATTCTTGATTCACAAGAGGTAAAGACTGAAAATAGACTTGCTGAAGCCTACACTCGTCACTTGGATTCAATTTTTTCCTCTAAACATGATCAAATCTGCCCTAGCCCACCTGCACCAAAATGGATTCATTCTCAAATACATCAGTAGTCTTTCCACAGATCTCTGTGGCAGCACTGTTGAGGAACGCCTGTGTTACCAATTCATGGAACAACGTGGTTTCGAAAGCCTTTTACATCTCTACAATTTTCAACCCTCATATGCACAGTTTCAAGTCCTAAATCTAAAATACAACATTGCTTTTTTTGTCCGTGTCCTCTAAAATGACACGGCTAGGGAAAGGTCGCCTCGATGGTAACAGCACTGTCACCTTCCACAACTGAGAGAGGAGAATCAACGCAAGAGGTCACTTGTCAGAGAAATGGAAACATACTGTAGGTGGTTTTAAGTGTTTGAACGAAGGACCGAAGCAGTAATTTTTTTCGGAGTAGTGCAGTCTCCCAAATGTAATGCACTTTGAGCTGACATGTTTCACTGTGCAGCAAACAAAGAGGAGGACAAGAGGTCAGAAACCGCTTGAAATAATTCACACAATTTGTCAATTCAAAGGTCACGCTGAGAGGTATTTCAGTCTGAAATATTTACTTTGCATGCAGAAAAAAAACATATCCAGGATATACTGACAGGATGAAAGCAATTCATTTCACCTCAGTTTGTCTTGAGATTTGATAAATAATAAATATTCCAGCAGGTACAGGACAAGATTATGTCTCTCATCAGCATACAGTCTTTGATTCTGAATATCAACTAAATGTTCCAGTTTAAAGCAGATCTAATAGTATTGACTGAGGAAGCATTAATTATAGTATTTGTACCAACTGGATTACAGTGGATGTCTACCATTTACAAATATTAATGGGTAAACAGCAGTAATCTCTATAAACTTTGAAGGGGAAGCTATTTCTGAAGAATACAGACCGGAACACTTAATTCTTTATTAGTCTGTGGACCTCTCCATGACACCAGAGAGGACATTGGATTTCCTTAACTGTCCAAGTCACAATAAATGACCCGTTCAATACGGCATAAAGTGCCAAGAGACATAAGGGTAGTACAGGAAGTAAAATTAAAGATCTGTTAACAGGGCAAAGAGACTACCATCACTGCAGGTGGGGTTACTTGTTTTGTTAATGAGCATTAAAAAAAATAATAATAATAAATTAATTAATTAATTAAAATTAATTAATTTAAACATTAAAATATTGCAAAAAGCCTTTTGTTCTGCATTTATGTTAATGTGGAAAGGTTGGTGTGTTGATGTAGTAAATGCTGATGATGCAAATGCAGCAAATTTTAATAGAATCAGACTTAGCGAATAAACCATAACGTACATGCTTCAAGAATTCTTGAGTCTCTGGCTCCCTTAAACATTGCTCAAAAGTATTTATAATATATTTAAGAAAAACAGATATAGAAGTAAAATAAATAATAAACTTAGTAATTAAATAAAATATATACCTAAAATAAAAATAATACAGCTAAACTATACAACAAAAAAATTGGATATACTGTTGTGTTTACAAGGTGCAAGTATTGACTAGTAGAATTAAATGGAATTTAACAGTCTTTTTGCTTGGGGGATGAAGCTGTTCCTGAGCCTGCTGGTGTGGGCTCAAGGCACAACAGTCTGTGGCTGGAGTGATTGGGGTCTTTTATGATCATGTTGGCCTTCTTCCTACACTGCTGGGTGTAGAGGTCCTCCATGGATGGCAGCTCCGTCCTGGTGATGTGCTGAGCAGCCTTTCACCACCCTCTGTAGAGCCTTACGGTTGAGGGCGGTGCAAAGCTGCTGATACCAGGCGGTGATGCAGCCAGTCAGGATCCTCTCTATGGATCACCTGTAGAAGCTGCAGAGGATCCTTGAATCCGTCCATGTTTAAACCTCCGCAGCCTGCGGAGGAAGAAGAGCTGCTGTCTGGCTGACTTTGTGACAAAGTGACCTGGAGCATGTGTCTTAAACTTCCACTGAAGAGAAGAAAAATAGCTGCAGACAAAATTATTCGATCTGTGTGGAGCGATGATAAGACTGTAATGTTCCCCAATTAATATTATGAAACATAGAAAATGTCATTTTTAAATCAAGTGTCAGTTTGAGGTTTGTTTGGCACGCATTTATGTCATCTTGTTGTGCCCTCTTATTCTGAAATCATTTAATGGCAAAATTTGGTTAAAATTTACACTTGGATCTAGACTAGTGACAAACAGTAATAGGAGATGAAATGTTGTGTTTTTTCTCTCCCTGGGCCCACAGCAGTCAATCTCCTGTAATGTCACTGTGCCTTCATGTTTGACAATGAACCACACAGACAGTTACTGAAAGATGTGTCTGATGTTCTCATCTCAGGGCGAAGGTCTCAAGCCAGCCGGTATTTGAGCTGGTGAGATTGTTATTCTTGTTACTGATGGAAGATCTTGGCAGGGAGTTGATACAGAAGGCGACAAGAAATTGCACACATGTTTAGCTTTGTTTACTTGCCCTTCTCTTCTTACTCACTGATGTTCCAGAGTGGATAAAATCTGGACCCTGACAGGCTGTCATCAGTATGCCAGGCCCATCGCAGGCCAAACTAACAGCTAATGACAAAGAGGGATGGGTGGTCTCCTGCTTGAAATTTATGCCTGTTGGGGATGATGTCAAAAGGGATATATTGTGATGCTGTCTTAAAGATAAAAATGGCAAACGTACATACTCCACACTTAATTATGTTCTGTAACACTGCAATGGTCAAAGTCTTCAAGTTAAAAATGCAGGTTGATGTGTCACATTGCAACAGGACCACTTTACTGAGAGCAAAACAGCTTTCTTAATGGTTTTTAAGTACGTAACTAGGTAACCTATAGCTCATTACTACATAAATGTACATCCCCAAGTGAAAGTTTATACCACTGGTGTTAAAGGCACAACAGCAATTAAGGGTACTGACAACCATGCTTGGTTTACGGTTGCTATTCTCTGACAGCTCAGCTTTGTGAGTCATTCATTTCATGACTGCTGATTAATTTTGTTTTAAAGAATACACAGTACACGTAATATGATTTGAGTATCAATATGAATTCAAAAATCTGAAAGAAGATAAGGATTTATTTGAAAGTGGTATATATATGATTTTATATATATATATATATATATATATATATATATATATATATATATATATATATATATAGTAGAGAGAGAGAGAGAGAGAGAGAGAGAGAGAGATAGGGGGAGGATAAAAACACTGATTTCACACTGCTGTTTAGAGACACCTAAAGCACTATAAAACAAAAGCTGCTGGGGAAAAACAGCAGTTCTTCATTTAAGGTGTTAAAGGAACTGATCAAATTGTACTCTGGTCAGCACAAACTGAGCCCAAAATCAGAATCATTATTCATGACCAGCCAACGATTTTCTGTCACAGGATACCTCTTGCTTGTAAAGCTGTGGGCCATGTGCGGGTAGGGAAGCACACAAACAATGCATTAAGCTGCTACCTAAGAGAAGTGGCCTTAACAGCCCTACTCTGACGTCTAATGGTCATTAGTCTGTTAAACATGTTAGCTCCTGGCGAGACATACACATCTACCTGTTGAACTAAAGAGTCAATTCTTGCCTCTGTTCCTCATGAAATGTTGGCAGAGTTGAGCAGACTGAGCATTCAACACTTTTTAAGGCAGAAATGCAGGAATGATGCATATATACGTATACATATATATTATGGCAAGCCATTTAGGAAATTATTATATATATATATATTATGACTGAATATACTGAGTATACTGAAACTTGAACTTGAATATTTAATGAACTTTGAGAATATTGAATGAATGTCTGAATATACTGAATGAAACTTGAGAATATTGAATGAAAATTTTAATATATTGAATGAAAATTTTAATATATTGAATGAAAATTTGAATATATTGAATGAAACTTGAGAATACTGTATGAAACTTGAGAATATTGAATGAACTTTGAATTTTAATATATTGAATGAAAATTTTAATATATTGAATGAAAATTTGAATATATTGAATGAAACTTGAGAATACTGTATGAAACTTGAGAATATTGAATGAACTTTGAGAATATTTAATGAAAGTCTGAATATATTGAATGAAAATTTGAATATATTGAATGAAACTTGAGAATACTTGAATATATTGAATGAAACTTGAATATTTGAAAGTATTTGAAATACTGGGCTTGAGAATATTATGAATGAAATATTGAATGAACTTTGAGAATATTTAATGAAAATCTTGAATATATTGTCTGAATATATTGAATGAAAATTTGAATATATTGAATGAAAATTTGAATATATTGAATGAAAATTTGAATATATTGAATGAAACATGACATCATCAATGCGCAGGCGCCATCCTGTTTGAAAACTAATGCTTGTCGTGATTTAGCCGAATAGCAACCCAGAAATATCATAGAATTGCAGCCTAGGTGATTGTGGAAACGCAATGAAACAACAGTTGAACAGTTTAATTGTTGAAATAAGCCGTGTATCATTGCTTTCTCAACTAACTGTACGCTTCAGTTAAAACATTTTGAAGCATTTTGTTGGGGGTCAATCAAACCGTGCTGCAGTTACATACGTGGTTCTTGATCTCCTAAACGGACTTTATTGCAGTTAGTTTTATTTCATAGTAGACCTACGTGACTTTAGCAGCATGGTCTGGAATAAAGCCGTGATATATCGATCTGTGTATGAGACGCTATAACTGTTACCATGCTAACATGCGTAAGCATGTCATCGCAGGTATTTATTTATGGCTATTAAAACTGCCACGCATGTGTCCGACTCTCTGTGCTATATGAGCTCATTAAGTCCTTTAAAAAATGTGAGACAGCGATCTCAGTAACAAGTCCTGAAGAACTCTGAGAATAATACAACATTTTAACTGGATCACTCTCCTTTATAATGTAAAACAGTTCATGCATCGCTAGGATATTTCTGGGTTACTATTCGGCTAAATCACGACCAAGCATTATCTTTTATACTTCTCCCATCCGAAATTTCAGTTTACACACACACAACACACACACACACACACATATATATATATATATATAAAGTCACATTTTTGTGATTAGCTGATTTAGATGTGTTCCACTGATATTGTACACATCTTAAAATCTTAGTTGAGTTAAATCTTTAATGAGAAGTGATATTACTTCATACAATAAATAACTAAAACTAGAGAAGTTGCGGTGACAGTGCTCTTTGTAGGCCATACATACAGTAAATGGAATCATTTGACATCCTGTAAAAAACAGTGATTTAAAGGTTAGCTGACAAGATTATAAGCATTTTACTTTAGGTAGAACCAGAAAAGGGATATTTCAGCTTATGTATAGAATCACCTCAAATGCTAATATTGTGTTAAATTGCTAAATACAGTACTTGAGAAGGCAATAGCACATCACTGAAGCACTGCATTTAACCATGCTGTGGAGAAACTGTGAGCGGTGAAACTGTGTGAGGGCAGGGAAGCAGATTATGCTGCAGGAGTGGTTTGAGAGGTCCGTATGGATATTTTGATATACGGCTTGACAGGTCTTTTGCCGAGAGTCTGGGTCACCATTGGTGCGAATCCAAACTGACCACAACTGTCGTCCTCCGTGAGCGAGCAAGATACAGGCCTTTAGAGTAATCTTTTAAGCCGACAGCCAGTGTATATGTGATACTGAGAGGATGCAGGAATGGTTGTCATACCACAGTAATATATTGAATCACATTGACAATTTGGATACCGATTCATTTTGGAATTTTTATGAAAACTGATGATTTATTCCCATTTAAGGAAAAGAAGGGTCTCTGTGTTGCCAGGAATAGGACAACATGAAGTCCTGTGCAGTTGGCCCATAGGCCCATAGAAAGGATGAGATGAAAAGAAATAACGTCTCGTTAATGTCAGACGTGGCCTCCTGAACAGAGTCACCCTGCTGGATCTGCTTCTGGTGACAGTCTAACTTATCAGCCATTTAAGGAAAGTGTTTTCTGCACCAAACACAGCCTGTTCTCTGTGTAAGGAGTGGGTTAAAGTGAAGTCTGGTGAAGTTCAAGCCAAGCACATTCGGGAAGGAGAGGGGGGTGGACGCTGGAAATAACTGTTTTTGTTGATGTCAGATTTAGTTCTCTGGATAGATAGACCCTGCTGGAGCTGCTCCTGATGGCAGGTCAAACTGAGAGTCAGCTGGGGTTACTAGATGTCAAGAGACACATCACTGCTCCCACGTGTGAACATCTCAAACACACACACATACACACACATTAAGCTCAGACTTTACACAGCCTGGTGGGAGGAAAAAATTATACCCTTTAGGCAAAAACAAAATATCATTGTCATCATTTTCACTAATTTGCCTAATGTATTTGCTGCTTTAAACTTATCTAGACATTTACAGTTGCTGAGTTTTAGATTTGAACCCAGATAATAGTGCGTAGATTCTCTTATAACATGCAACCTTTGAGTCAGAAACAAAAAATCTCTGCCCTCAGGTACTGAAAAATGAAAATGAAAATGTGTTGAGATTACTACTTTTTACCCTTCACACAAAGAAATATATATATATAGTTGTGCATACGTGAAAATGTTACATCGCTGCAAGTGCCGGTGCAGTATCAGAAAATGTGCTTTTAGAGCTAGGTAAATACGCAGTATCTGAGAAAATATGTGCTAGTTAGAAAATAGAGCTAGTGTGTAAATACGAGTCTGAGGAGTAACGCTGATGTGTAAACACTTGAGTGTCAGCGGGAAAGAGCCCACTGGACCAAAAGCATTGACAAGCTGGGGTGCCTGCTGGCAGCAAAATACATGTGATTGAAACTGGTGTTTTTTCTTGTACGACCTAATGGCAGGTTCTCCAGGAAAGTAAAGGGCTGGCAGAAACAAAACACCCCTGCACAAGCTGACATTTCACCCACAGGGGCCAGAGCTCAGAGACTAATGAGAACAATAAGCAAGGACCCCGATAATGGCAAAATTCCCCTGTTTCAAACAACAGCCCTGTGAGAAAATTAGCATAAGGGACGACAATCTTCACCGTGGAGTGATGTTGATAAGTAAAAAAGTCAGCATAAGAAAGGTAAACTAATGTGTTTCAGAGACACTATCTCATTACTACTGTTCCTGCTATATAGATTAATTGTTTAGAGCTTGTTAAATGTGTATGTTAATCAGAATTTTAATGGCCTTTTTAACCTACTGCTGTGGGCTCATTTAAAGCATGTTATAAGCAGTCACCATGCTTTCCATGATGGAAATCTAATAATGCAGTACAGTACAGCTCAGTGTTTTACAGAAGGGAATATTGCACCTTAACAAGAGTAACTGCTTTACATTCAAGAAGAAAAAAATCCAAAACAACACTAATGTTTGGGGTTTGTTTTGTGCAAAACTAATACTTCCAGTTGATGTTATTGTTGACAATAAGAAAAAAATACAGACCATTAGCAGATTTTAAACTACTAATATAAACCCATACTGAGTTCCACATGGAATAACAATATCTAAACCTTAACATACTGTGGACATTTTGCCATAACAGCGATGTAATATGTATAATAGAAATAACAGAGCAGGAGATGGTATTGGATTGTGGTATGATGTATACAGACATGGCTATTCAACTTGTGTAATATATTATTGTTTATGAGATTAAGCATGTTTTTTGTCCCAATGTATGTCCAGTAGTATTCACTGTAAATGCCATAAATAATTTAAATAACACAGCATTAACCAATAGAAAATATCCATTTAGCACATTAAAGCCTATTAATACAAAGTTTTTCTGAACACAGTGGAAAGATGCCCTAAAGAGAGACTCCGGTAGATTTATGAATTATAAATGAAGCCTGACTGCCTCAATGTGGAGGTGGTGAGAAGTAGTAACAGTGCCAGGAGCTGCAAGACAGAAAGATAAAGGTCCATCTTAAGCACATATGGGGGATATTACTATAGGTAACAAAAGGTTGGAGTTATTTTCATAAGGTGACACTGGTGGCAAAACAAATATAATGTGCCTTTTTCCCCCCTCCTTGTTAGTTTAAACTTAATAAGGTGAAGAAAGAACTCATACATGTATTGTACAGTATGCCTGTCAAGGTAGTACAAATTGGTATAACCAATGTGTGAACGATACCATAGCTTTGAATTTTTTTCCCGTGGTCAGAAATGACATATAGGCCTACAAAAAAGGCCTATAGAACACTTGATTAATTTTTGTATGATTCTCTGTGATGCATATTGATACCAATATGAATAATAAGAATGCAGAAAAATAAGAAAACAAGAAATATAGTCGTTGCTTCCTCTCGTGAATCTTTCAGCATCACGGAGGTGTGGAAATCTGCGAGAGAAAGAGAGAACCTGAAAGAGAGACGCTGTTTATTTCTGTAATTTCAACTTTACAAAGCTGAGAATGGGAAAAGTCGCTTACCCAATTTAATGTGTCATACATGCCGCTGAGGATACAGAAAAATAATGATACATTGCAAAAGTTGCTTTCAGGGGGGCTCAAGTGTTACCCAGATGTGCCGAGCATGCATTTCAATCTACATCTGCATTAAATTCACATAGCAGTAGATAACTAGGTATCGTTTTATTCATTTAGGTGTGTGAGAGAGTTCATAAGAAAAACATTCTTCTGTTTTTTTTTTTTTAATTACTTTTCATATTTTTACATTGTATCATAAGTGTTTCATAAGAAATATTTCCTTACCTTACTGGTGAGTCCCAGGTGATTTGACTTCTGTCATTTACAGCTTGATTTCACAAATGAACTGCTACATCTTTATTGTCAGCGGTCATCCTGTGAAAACCATCAGTAAATTAAATAAAGGTGGGACTGGCTGTGAAATTGCAGTGGGGAAGATGGTAATGAAAGCTTCTGTAGTGTACTAGTAGTGTTGCCACCAAGTTACCAAGGTAGACAAGGTGGCCACTATCAACAGCATCAATTTATGGAACTGTAAAGTACCTAGCCACAGTTATATCTCCTTTAGTGTTAGCACACTTTTACAGCAAGCAAGAAGGCACAAAACGCTGTAGTATTCCTCAGCAATGTTTGAGAGATGAATGCATCAAGAGAACATCAAGACCAAACATCATATTTCTCACAATACTATTCAGCAAAAGAACCTTGTTAAAAGGTAAGGTCACATTATTTCTCTTAAGGGGCCTCCAAGGTGAAGCTGCATAAAAACTGTCATTTTATTTTAGTTAAGTGGTGGCAGTGCTGTATGGTGCTATATGATAAGGGGGCCTGCTTGCCCTTCAATCCTGTGACAAATCCAGCTCTCAGGCCTCAGCCCCAAATCCTAGTAACTATGTGTGTATTGGATGATTGTGCAAAATATACATCCAGCCCCAGTGTCCGGGGCCAGTGGATGGTCGTGTAGCAAGTCTGATTGTCATGCAGTAGATCAGAATTTGTTACCTGCCACACACCTGCAACTACTGTTTACCTTAAACCAGTGCACACCCATACCACGATCTTATCAGAATTTTACCTAATTTATTCAAATCATATGAGAAAAGATCCACATTGCGAAACTTTGACACATTTACATATCAACTATTTAGGATGTTCAATGCATTTTGGCAGTGATTCATAAAACATTCCCAATGCATGAATTTGCTACTTTAATTCAATGTTAAATTCATGAACTGGCCGGTTGTTAACACGTGTTCAACAAAGGATTTCAGAATTAAAAAAAACAAACAGTGAAGTGTCAGCGCACAAGGTAAAATTAGAAAGAAACCAGTTCATGTCAATTCTGAGAGACTGAGGCTTTCTGATAATATTTAAAAAGGTGGAGCTTTTTATCCTATTCTGTGGCTTTGCAGGAGACTTTTCCAAACTTCAAAAGATATGACACTCATCCACATTATTTATGTGGAGCGTTCATTGTGGCGCACCAGTGGTCTCTCCATTATTTGAATGAATGGAGGGCACAAGCAAATCTGTAAGAATCTGTAAGTTGTTTGAAAAAAGCCAATGAAGAGGCTGTTATTTAGCTCCTTACTATTATATTGATGGTCACAATGCTGTATGCTGTTAAGTATTACATGTTAACAGCTAATAATGAATATGCCTATGGATATTTTAAGCAACTTAGATACAGAAAATAAAAAACAAATAAAAGTACATCTTAATAAATAAACCCAGCCTTTCTTTCAAGTGTCTGATTGTTTATTACTATAAGTATACATAAATGCATTCATCTACAAAGAAAGCATGCAGGTGTATTGATTCTTTTCAGGGACAAATAATCAAGAAGAAAATATCTTCTTTTCAAGACATTCAAATGACCTTCTTGATACTCTTACATTCCACAAAATGACATATGTACTGAAAAAGCCTGAATAACATCTTAGGTTGAGAGACAGAGAACTTTATTAATCCCAAAGTGAAACTGCATTTTAGAAAATAAACAAGTTCTTAGGATCAAGTGTTATTTGACTTTACCGAAAATACATATAAATAAAACAGATAGACAATGCACAGATTAACTTTTTGTACTGTAGGTATATTCAACACTATAGAACAGCAAAGGCAGTAGCAGCTGTTATTTACAAGTCTTCATGTAATATATCTTTATGCTACAACATTTCACATTTAACACAATGAATAGTCACTGTATGCACAACAATTACATTCCCATAATACCTCACAGAGAAGTGCTGTATCAACTAAAGTGTGTTGCCCCATTACTCAGTGTACTGTAAGGGTTTTTAATTTCCTTGCAATTTAAACATAAAAGAAATTCTCCATGTCAAAAGTATCAGCTGTGTAGCTTTTATATATCAACAATACAAATCTCAATGACTGGTATATCACAGAATCTCCTCCTCACCTCAGGTGAATGCATTCAATCTCCTCTGTTACAGGCATGGAGGTGGTCCTCATATCAATCTCATCCACAGTCTTACTGGGGGCATATGTTGACCTCCAGCGCAGCAGTACAATCTTCTTCAGGTACTTAACTGTGTTGTTCTTGACACTGACAAAACAGAAGGTATTGATCATGCTGTTGCTCATGGCAATGCACTCAATGATGTAGAAAGCCACAAGTGAGTTCTTCTGGCGTGAGATGAGTGTTGGATGGAAATCTCGCAGGATGGTGAAGCCATAGTACGGTGCCCAGCACAGGATATACGCCGTCAAGATCCCAATCAGGACCATCACCGTCTTGCGACGACAACGCAGCCTCTTCCTAATCTGTTCCGTCTGGAAACCTGGAACGTTCTTGAACCAGAGCTCGCGGGAAATACGGGCGTAACACAATGCCATGACGATCACGGGCCCAACAAACTCCACAGCGAAAACAAACAGAAAGTAGGACCGGTAGTAAGCCTGCTGGTCCACAGGCCAGATCTGGGCACAGAAGACTTTGTGAGTGGTTGGGCTGGTGCCGCCATGAGGGTACATGGTCTCAGAGGCGAAGTAGGCAGAGGGAACTGATATCAGAATAGGAACAATCCACACTCCCGTTATCAGGCAGTAGGCAGTTTGGTACTTCATACGAGGCCTCAGAGGAAAGACTATAGCCATGTACCTGGAGGAACACAGACATATTGTTGCACTGAGGAGGCAGGCAATAAATCTGTAACACAAAGTAAACTGCCCTTTTTAGCAGTCTGAGTGTTGTGTGAACTGAATAGATTCTGCAAATGGCTCTCAGTTAGTCATGGAAGATTAAAGTTCAATACACAGTGCTACATTATTCAGTCAACTGAATTTTTCATATTGGTAGGAAGGCAGTCTTATAGAGCCAAAAAGTCTGGTGGCTTTTTTCCACTTAAGGCATAATCTGTTTTCCATATGCTACAGCACAATATGTAAACAGTTGCTATGATTGACAGATCATGTAGATGCATGAACCAACATAAAAATGTAAGCTACTGATTTTTGTCTTCAGTGTGGATGTACAGCATATGCAAGTCATCTGTTCAAACAAATCCCTTTAAAAATTCAATTCAACATCTCAGAATTTACTGACATCTGAATATTTCCATGCAGCCATTAAAAGAAGAACATTTACTCTCATAGTGTGCAGAAAAAAAACATTAAAGAATCAGTTAATTATGGGAAATGTGTATTCACTTTTTGAGGGTGAAGTTAAAAAATACACCTTTGAGGGACACCAATGACTGTAAAGCTAACTTACTTAGTTTTGTATGTGGCTTGTTTTGACCAAACTTAAATGGAGAGTAAAAACAGTTATTTTGAATTTTCATTTTGTTCAATGTTTCTCATCTACCACTTGTCCACAGACTCTCCACTTATGTTAAAAACTTGAGTGGACAGTTCTAAAGTATAATCTGCAACATCATTATGGAACATCGCCTTCATTTAATTCCCACTGACTGCAGTGATAATTCACAATCTTGTCCCATTCAAGTCCATCTCACGATTAATTTTGCTGCTGCAGCATTACCATTTACACTTCTCTGTAAATATGCAGGTTGTGTGCCACATTCAAATACAGAGTGCCACCCTCCAAGAAGTGAATGATCGTCCATTAGCTTGGAAGCAGGCCTGCAGATTCTCCAAGCCTCATTCAATAAGCTTATTGTTAATGCTCATGAGCTCACATGAAGTCAGGAGAATTATTGAATGAACAATTTATATGAATCACTAAAGAATTTATATTCAGCCTCAGCTACACTTGTATGTGTGTACTCATGCACATATGTGTTTCCCTACATTGTATTTATTTTATTTATCTAACAAAGCCATGTCGCCAAATCAGAAAGTAAACACCAACAACCTGTTTTTCTCCCAAAAATTAATCTGTGCCTGAAACATATAATTAAATTTGTATTAGTCACCTCTTGAGTCACAAGCTGAAATAAACGAACCCCTCCACAAACACACAAAATAGACATTGTTTACCGACCCTGTCTCCTCTGAATTACGTTCACATGAAATTAATATGCCAAATAATAATACAAATTTATGTTCAACGCCAACATCAGAGATGGTGCGACATTCATGCAGCACAAGGAGCAGTGTGATGGTGGAGGTGGTGGATGATGCATGCTGGAGACCTAGGTTTAGAAACAATGTTTAGAAAACTGAATGTTTCACACAGAAAACGGGAGGGAAATCTAGGAAACTAGAACTAGAACAGTCATGGCTTTATTTCATTGTGCAAAAAGGATTCAATCATGCCAAAAGACAGGCAAAAATCAATAGCAACTGTTTGAGTCACCCAGACCTTCATCAATGCTTACAGTGCCTCGGTCTTTAATATCCAAGACGCAGGTGCAGGGACTGAACCGGTCAGTTCAATCATTTGGAGAGAGGACGTGGTACTATATGCTATGTTACTATATTGGTAACATATTCCTTATCGCGCTAATAATCAGTGGCGTCCCCAAAGCAATCTCAATCTTTGCTTTGTTACTCTGTTACTCCCAGGGGCGTCTTCAGCGTATGTTAATACAGACACTTTGACCTGTCATAATAAGAAAAGCGCACGTTACTGATAACGTTAACAATGGCGCTGTTGTATTCAGGCAGCTCAGTAAGTCATGAGAGTGTGACAGTATACCAGCATTCACAATAGCAGTACCCCGAAAACTAAAGCAGCTAGATCAAATTCATTAATCATTCCCTTTCTTATTTACACCTGTGCTCTTTCTGCTGTGACATGTCGAAATGTCTTCTGTGGAACAAAAAAAAAAAAAAAGAAGCTGAACACATGCAGATGCTGTTGCTTCCTCTCTGTAATTAACGTGTTCATTGATTAAAACGCTGGGAAATGCTTCTGTCTATGTGACATGTTTTTCTTGAGGCTTCTCGCTCTCTGTTTACTTGTTTTTCCACACCTACAAATTGAAACTAGAGCATTATGTTAGCACGGTGCCTGTATAAGTATAAGTATACTTCTAAGCATGATGTTAACAATGATCTGTATTGACACTTGCTGATAGTTTCACTAAGGGTTTCCATCCCTTCTTTTACAGCCAGTTGTTATTTTCATTTAAGTCATGAGGACTTTTATTTGGAGAGTTGGACCAAACGTAGTCTTCTCTAATACTGAGCTCAATACTGTATTTTTTTGGAATTGGTATGATATTTTTCGAAGCATCACGTTTAAAGTGTATTTCATCCTCAGCCAGAAAATGACTAAATAGATAATGTAGGATATACAGATGGACTCATAATGAGGGGATATCTACCTGTTGCATGCACATCAGCCGAGAAAGAGAAGCGATTTTTGTTGAGCTTTTCAGGCTAATTCACTATGAAAAATGAATCAAAGCATCTTTTTTTCTACACAGCGTGGCACATGCAAAAATCTTTTATTTTGATAAGTTATACATCAAGACAAATCTTAATCGCAGTATAGTACCAGTGTATGCCCTGGAAAGGACTGCATCATTGATAAAACTACTTCAGTGTGACACAGTAGGGAGTAGAATGACTGTGATTAAACTTGTAGCAGTATGTATTTTGCAGCAGCTTGGTAGCAGTTCAGAGGCATTTGAGTGGGGGTAATTATGTCTTGCAGTTTGATTGAAATCAATGAAGATTAGATGGTGCAGATTGGATACATCTGTTGTCTGCCTTAATCTAAAAATCTGTTTATTGTATCTGCCAATAAAAATCACGGACAAAGTCAACCAAAGACCTTAAGTCCAATAGAGAAAGTGCTGATTTTGCTGCACTATTATTTTCAATTATAGCAATGTGGTTATACAGTATACACTTTAAAGAAAGGAGATAATACTGACAGATAAAACATGGGTGTTTCTTGATATGAATCTCTGCAGACAATGTTTGATGTTTGCAAAAAGCAGTAGCTTACTGAATTGCCCACATCAGCATGCAGGGACACACTCACAGACCCAAAGAAATGGGAAACCAACAGACTCACCTGTCAACTGCAATGGCAAGCAGTGCATTCGTGGACACATACAGCGACACAGTCCGGAGATAGTTGACAGAGGCACACAGCACCAGGCCATGATCCCAGGAAAGCTGTTTCACCACATAGTAGTCCACAAGGAACGGGCAGCACACCACCGCTACGATGAAGTCTGAGATGGCCAGGTTGGCAATGAGCAGGTTGGTGAGGTTGCGGAGCTTTTTGTAGCGCACCAGCGTGGCGATGAAAATGAAGTTTCCCAGCCCGCAGACAAGCATGATGCAGCCCAGCACCACTCCGATAACGATGGTGGCCACAAAGAAGGCCTGGCCCTGCGTGGTGTCTGGGATCTCATCGGGGGGGATGCCATAGTCCATGTCATAGCTGTCCATGTAATGATCCAATTTGTCTGCTGTAAGACTCTCCTGCATTTCTGTATAAGCTACAGCAATATGGCTGATGTTGGAGTCCCCCATGTCTTAGCTTACTGTGGTTTAATCTAAGACTTATACTACAATTTGGCTCAGTGAATTAGATAAAAAGTGATGATGCTTTTCGGTACATGGTGCCAGTGATTCTCAGAAAGCAACTATGATGTCGTTTTGTGTCAACATGAAACTTTGAACAGGCTGGATCTTCTTTAGAAACAGTGGCACATCCTCACCTGGAAGAGAAAGTTCCCATCTCGGTATTACTCATACAAGGTCAGCATTCATGGCACCAAGATGCGATCAAAACAAATTACATGATCTCAGCGCTTCAGGCGTAATCATGCTGGCATGTGTGACACATCTGTGCTCCTTCCTGATGAAAAATGATTGTGGGTGAGGTCATTATATTTCGCAAAAGCTTTTATGTAATTTATTAGAACCGTGTCACTTTGCAGCAAGCCAGCGTCACAGACCAGGCTCAGCGTGGTGACAGAGCATTTAGTTTGCTGTGGAAGTGGTCACTTAACCCCCCCACACACACACACGAGGTGACGCAAATTGCAAACCCATTGCAAGAAATAAAATAATACATGTATCCAGACCAAACCAGATTTGTATTGATACAGTGGCCCAGTAAACCTGGCTGTGCACACACCCCAAGAAAGACACGGATCATCATGACGAATCATCCACATTTGGTTTTATGATCATGCATTATTTTAACTCCTCAGATGTATTTTTAGGTAAACGTATATGTGAAGTTATTAATTAAGAAAATCAAGAATGATCTATTTTTAATGCAATATTGCGCAGATAAAAAGGAAAAAGAACTAGAGCACAAATGCGTTTAAGCTTTAGGCTCAAAGGTAGTTTATAAAAGCACTTAAATCCAATAAGCTGCAGGGGGTCTCACTCTATTGGAGTATTAAGCTCTGATACAGCGTCGCAGTCTTGTGGGGTTTGTGGGGGGTCGTCACAGGTAGTGGATTTAAATGTAAGTAAAAAAAAAAAAAAACATCCAAAGGTTAACTTTAAGGTGAGAGAAGCTTTCTCTTTCTTTATCATGAGAATTGCTCACCTCAAACCCAGCGGATGGAGATGGATCTCAGATGTTGGAGGCACTCACCAGCAAACCCCGCAGAGGCGTCCGACTTCTCGCGGCTGAAGAGAAAGACAAAGCAGCAGTGTGTCATCTGCGAAAACCAGCCGAAAGCCCGTCTCATCGGACCATCCCGGCTCTGGAGACAGGGGGTCTCTCCATCAGGCTGCCCGCCCGCTCCGCTCCGCTCTCCTCCGGAGCGCTTCTTTGAGACAGGTGGAGAGAAAGAAAAAAAAAACACAAGAAAGAAAGAAAGTTGCGTCTGTTTCCTCTTTTTTTGCAACTGAGAGGTCTGATGGTGGGTGACGCCACGTGTGGAGACGGAGGTGTGAGTGCGCGTCTCCTGCGTGGGCGGCTGAGAGCTTCAGACGGTCAAACGTCCGCCAGATGTGCGCAAAGTGTCTTCAACATCACACCACGACCCTCGTCTTTCCCCACAAATCTGGGGGGTGGAAGGAGCAGAGGTATCACACACGATCGCTTTAGGGTCTGTGCAAGCTTCTGGTTTCACCTTAAAGCCCCTTTGCACATCACTTTGCACATGCACATGACAGGTGTTAGATTATTGACTAAATCTCACTGATGAAATGCTCTTAAACCATCAGGTGGGAGTCGCCTGTGCATTATTTATGAGGCCACGTCTGAAGAGGATGTAAAGGAGCATCAGCACCTAATTCTACCGCATGTTGGAACTTTAAATTGGCATGCTCCACCGACACAAATGGCAGAAATTACTCAGACATTGAAAAAAACAAAAGCTTCCTGTGTAGGTGAATGATGCAACACAATGGTGATTGAGCACATGGCCCACTGATGAAAGCCCTTGCTGTTGCAGTATTACCACCTGGGGGCTGTCTGCGACTTTTTGGGAAAAAATCACAAGTGGAGCCCAGCGGTGTTTTTTCTGCTGTGTGTTACCATGGCCGCAGAAACAAGTGAAACTGAAACTATGGTGAGGTCATAAAACACACCTGTGACAGCAAACTGCATATTGAAAAGAGTGTAACTTTAAAGATGCAACAGCTGATTTTTTTATTTTTTATTTTTTGGCCATTTGGGGGCAGAAGAAACAAGCTGGCTGGTTAAAATATGTGGGCGACAACGTGAATCACTGCACTGGTTTTCAAAGCTCAACCAAACTGAATCTTGACCTTTGACCCCCTCTACCCAATATATATATATATATATATATATATATATATATATAGATAGATAAATAAATTCTTAAAAAAAAAAACAATATCCCAACTGAGTCCCTTGCATGTTGATTATTGCAAGGTTAAGTATCAGTGGTATTTCATGGTGGAATAATCCCCACGAGGTTTTACCCCCTTGATAAAATAACCAAGATTTAAACATCTGATGTTCTCATATAATGCATATTTGAAGAGGTACTTATTTCAAATGTCAAATAATTGGTTCGTTAATGCAGTTAATCACAGCAGTGCTCTTCTCTGTGCTGGTCTCCGATTAGAAAAACGCTAAACATGTTTGATATTCTCACCCATGGCTGTCACTTCCACTGATTGAATAGGGGCTTTGACGAATGAAATCAAAGTCAGAGATCTTCAGATATCTTTGCCGATAATAAACAAGAATCGGTGTCTCATCTTCAGCTGTATGATAACTTATATACGTTTTCAGTTAAGGTTGAGTGGTTTTATGATAAACCGCAATATTCCCATAAAAACGCTGCATCTGTAAAACTAATTAGCGAACTGATATGTTTTTCCTGTCTTTGGACGGGGGTCAATGTATAGACAGGGCAGTGGAAAGCTGTCAGTGCCGTATCTCTGTGGTCAACCATCCTGAACAGCAGAAAAGCACTACAGGCAGCAGCACTGATGACTTTTTAGGATCAATTCCTTATTGTGATGGAAAGCCAGCGCGGCTTCTTTTATATCGCCTCTGACAATCATTTGTCAATAGCAGTGAGATGGCTTTTTGTGTCCTTTCACATTGAACGCAGCGGACTGGCAGATGTAGTCAGCGCAGTTTAAAGTGTAATAAAGGATAACAAGAGACACAAGTGAACCAGCAGACATCTCCTTCCATCATCTATAATGGGCACAGAAGGAGAGAAAACTTTTTTTTTTCCGGAGCTTCAGCATATCCAGCCCCGCCCAAACTCATAAGAGATGAGAGACCTGCTGTTCCACATTCCTATTTGTTTTTATTACCCACTAAATATACAGGGCTACTTGCTCAGCCATGCTAGTGTGTGTCACTGTAGCCCAGGAGGCCTGACCAGCAGGATAAACACTAGGCTTTCATTTCCAACTCTTGACAGTTCTCTAATCTCACCCAGGCCTCGGATTTACTGCCACTCGTAACCAATGAATATAGATGGAAAAAGAGGGCACTGTGATCCTGCTGTTCTCCCCTCAACCACAGAGAATATGCACAAGACCTGTAATCTATGGCCCCTGCATGAGAGTGGACAGATAGGGAGATGGTTTATTGGTTACAGTGTGCTGGAGGAATAATCAGCAGTGAAGTAGAATCTATACAAATATATTTGTAGGGTTTAAATCTGAACTGCGGCAAAAGTGTGGGTTCTGACGGGGACACTGACTTGTCCAAACGCATTTGACCACATTATCATTACCAACAATTCTAAATGGTGTTCACCTATTTTTCTCTGAAATTCTTTATGATTTGCTCATTCATCCTTTCTCTGTATGGCAGCAAGTCACTCGAGCTGGATTTACTTGCTTCTGTAGGACACAGGAGTGTATTAATCTACTTGTTGAAACCCCTCTCTGCAGAGCACCTGAAGTGGTATGATGCCCACAAAAGTCAGTTATCTTGTGTGCATAAATTCTCGCTATTTGTCTCGTGTGAACAAGTTAATATCTGCATAGTAAATTATGTGGCACAACTGTGGCACAATTACCTTGTTGCGCAAAAACACCACCTTTCAGGACTTTAGGGGGTTTGTAGTTCTGCTCAACTGCAATCATAAAAAGATGTACACATTGTTTGTGAGGCGCTCTTAAATGTCACTGCGCATTTACTTTTGGCTGAGGAGCAGCAGCTTACAGTGTAGAAAAGGGATTTCAACCCAATTTGCCACTGGAATCTCAGTGACATTTGCTTGAGAGAAAACAATGTGCACGGATCAGCTGATGTTGTGCAGCATGTAGTAATGTCCGCAGCAGAAACAAAACTTTGTCCGTTCTGTGGATTAACAATATCTCAGAGGGCTGTTTGGTGGAAAACAGTTCATGCTGTGAACACATCACTGAGACATTCAAACCAACCATACAAACCAAACTTACATTAGGACAGATTGATCCATGAAGTATGTATCTAATGTGTTACTGACTCAAACAAATCCTTGCATCCACCTGGATTTTTACGGAGCGTCCTTGGAGAGCTCGCTCATTAGTTGGAGGGAATACTGTCAGATCTAGGTATTGTGGGAAATGGCAAGCACTGAATGCTAAACAACAGAAAAGCATTCTGGAACCTACTTCAAATTTGGCATTTGTTTTTTGTGTCCTTTTCAATGAGAGAATATGCCTGGTACATGAATGACACACCACACATATGATGAATTAGTTGAGATCAACAACCCAAACTTTGAGAGGTAATGGGAAAGAGGATGATTTTGTATATTAAATAAAATTTCTAGCTGAAATTGTAGCAAATTTCATACTTTTTTATGGTTTTTATGTCCGTTGATTGCACTCGACAAACACATTAGCCCATGTAATAGTTATTTTTTTCCACCCATATACTAGGTAAGAGAAGGCTAGAGTAGATAGGAGTAGACTGAATCTATAGTTATGTAGTAACCATAATCCTGTGTGACATTTCACCATGCTTAGGCTTGCATGTCGGTCGCAGTTGATCATATAACTCTAAGACAAACGCACATCTTTTGCATAAAAGAAAAATTAGCTATGAATCTCTATTTTAACTCCAATTGTATTTCTTTTGTCCAGTGGCTTCATTTTCATACTACAGCTGAACTACCGCTGTCTGCCCTTGACCGCTGTCTGCCCTTGAGCCACAGGCTTTGCTGGGCCAAAATTTGCTGAAATGCTGACATAAAGCCATTTGACATGTGTTTCATTCAGCCGTTTTACGGACAGCTTGCTAGATCTGTCTAGAGGGATGTTTTGACCTTGTGCCACAGCCTGCAGAGAGAAAGCCAGTGCAAAAACCCCTCTGACTCTTCCACATTCTTCTATCTATCACTCTCTTAATCCCACCTCTTCCAAATGATACTGTGTAAGTGCAAGGAAAGGAAGGGCGACACAGAAGGGAAATAAAGATAAATCGATGGGAAAACAATTAGATCTTTCTTGTCATTAGAAAAAAAATAAAGTGCTGAGATTCTGCAGCTTGAGAGCCATCTTCTCAGCAAAACACAAGCATTACCACGTACTTTGCATTTGAATAAGGGCTCCTCACTTTGATTGTCTCCATTAAAACAAACAACATTATGTGTAATAAAAATTGAAAGGACTACACCTTAGTTGCTCAGCTCAATTTTACCTTGTTTGCTACTCTTTTATTGGGTTATTAGTCAATTTATTTTGGCTACAGACAGAACTAATATTATGGCAAAATAATCATTAAACATTCAGGGTTTTGCATAATCATTTATCACAGTATCCTAACAGGGCCTGCCTGCTCATCAGCAAATATGAATACATATCTATAATTTAAAGTGTTTTGAGATCATGAGCAAAACACTATTAGTACCCAGTTGTGCTCAAAAAACAGGGTGGTGCAAACGGTGTGTCAACACTTAATCACCTCTGACAGGAATGGTTCTCCACAGTCCACACAAATTGCTCTGCACGAAATTTCTCCTCTGTCCTGTGGTGGGCCATCATCCAACCTCCCATATCAAACAGGGATCTAGAAAGCAGCTGACTAAGAACCAAAATAATGGTGTGTGACAAACCAGTGCTTTCGCGCGCCAGCCAACTGTTTGTTTTTGTGGTTCTGCTTTGTCATCAACAGCGTGGCTTTTGTAATCTCTGCCACAAAGGCAACAATGAACTCTGGAAGGTCCCAGGCTCCCAGCATGCGTCGCCACAGCCAGGGGGAGGTTTTGGGGGCTATTTCGCCACCAGCCAGTGCTCCGCAGAGTTCAGTCTAGCATGAGACAGTCAAGGGTGAGCACCCGAGTTTTCACACAATAAAGGTGCAAAAGGGGACCAAGCACTGGGATACCACCAACCCAGGGGAGAAAAGCCTGCCGCTATGTTCAAGACCAGCTACTTGCGCGAGGTGCGCAAGGAAAAATACGAGCGCTCAGATGTCTTTGACGAGGAACCTGAGGACTCTGAAAGCTCTGCCGGCATCTCAGCCATCCAGGGCTGGGAGAGCCTCCAGGAGCTCAACAGCCGCTTCGCCCGCTACATCAACAGAGCACGAGTCCTGGAGCAGCGCAACGCCGTGTTCCGCAAGCAGCTGGAGACGCTGCAGCGGATGGAAGAGGCCAGCGGCCTAGAGGAGGCCTTCACAGAGCAGATTGAAGTCAACAAGCAGCGCACCCGAGAGCTGTCTGCTGACCACACCAAGCTGGAGCGAGAGCTGAGAGATTCTTGCCGCATGTTGGACGAATACACCAGCAAGTAAGAGCCTGGGCAGTGTTTGGTATAATGTGTTTCAGTGTACAAATTTCTTCCTCAAATATAGATCAGTTAGAAGTATGTAAAATTAGCTCAGAATTAGAGAGAGGTAATAAAGAACGTGATCCCTAAATAAGTGAAGAAAAAATATAAAGCCGACAATACTTCTCAGCAAATATGAGAAATTACAAATTTATTGAAAGTCTAATTTATTTATAGTCAAATGTGTTAGTTTACTGTCTTATTATCAGGTAATCGTGAACTAAATCAATGTATTCTGAATACTGAATAAACATGTACTGTTGTACATAAAACAAACTGAATTAAGATTATGATAAATTAAAGGTTCTGGTTACCCATTTCAGATAAAAAAAAAATTCCAAAACAAAACCAATTTTATCAGTCACCATTGGTAATATCCATTCCTCCACTTAATAAAATGGTGGTAAATGTATTTGTATTTTATGCTCACACTAATGGTAGCAAGCAGCTTTGGAAGACATTTACAAAAAAATCATGTTTTAAACATCAATGACGTGTTTAAATAGGTTAGATTTTCTAGAAAGAGTCTCCACGTCACTCTGGACAACCTACAGAGCACAATGTCAACAGTTTTGACTGTTCAGTGGAGCGTTCCAGTGAAAACTGTTTACAATGAGGTCTGTGGATTCTCAAGAGTTATCATTTTCTAATGCTGTAAGCGCTACAAATGAAACAGCATCCACTTCAGTTGTATTGATCACTTAAAATCTGGGCAATAAAGCTTAATCTTTCTGCAGAGTTTGTTTTTTGGAATTTAGGTGAACCAAACCTTTAATTTCCACTATCAACAACATGTTATTGTAGTGGTATTGGTGTTGGGTGGTCTTTAATAACACACTGCTAAATATGATGTCACATTTTACACCATTGTAATTTTTAATTAAGTTGTTTTATGTTCCAGATACAGAAATGAATGTGATTATCAAGAGCAGCTACGGGGCACACTGGAACAGTTAAACAAGGTACTATATTGATTAAATGAATTTGTTTACACAATCATACATATGGAAATGATTAACAGCATTTTAATAAATACACACCAGAATTCTCCAGCAAACACTGAAAGAAATGTGAAACAATGGACAGTATAAAGAATCTGACAAATTATGGCATGTTAAAAAGTCATAAGTAAATCAAATGAGGTGTCTATGATATTGTCACAACATTGGTTTTACTATGTAATGCAGCAGCTTTGCCCAAAGAAAAGAATACAAAGAAAAGAAAAGTGATCTAATGTGCAGTTTAATTTTATGTAGCAGATGAGAGTGAAAAATGGATTATAGGGTAACACAATGAATTTGGATTGAGCATACAATAGAGAGTTTTAGATTGGCAGCACGACTCTGGGTGTCACTGACAGCATGACTTTAACATCAGTGTTCTTTGACTTTTGTTCAACTTAATACATTTCACACTGTACCTTGGTCCAGTTGTTGTCGTTGCCCTTTTCTCTCCTCTCCTCTTGCAGGAGGCTGACAGTGCTCTGCTGAGAAACCTGGAGTATCAGATCCAATCACAGTTCCTGCAGGATGACATCAACTCCACCAGAGATAGACACAAGAAGGTCAGTGGTGTTAGTGGTGAATGATCAAAATGAACGTAACCAACTTACTGTGCGACTCTGTCGTCTTTAACAACCACAGCAACATAGCAACTCTCCTCAAGCCTGTTACTGTAAAGTGGCAGGTATAAAGATCTCAATAAGGTCTCATTATTGCTGCGTGTGAAAACATTTTTTGATTGCATCATCAAAACATTTGGATTATAGATAGAAATACACATAAAGATAGTCAACAAACACAAACATGTAGTTATGGATTATCAGGAGTCTGGTACTTATGTTGCATTACCTGTATTGTTAATGATTTTTTTCCCCTTTTTTAAAATAAATAAATATATATATAGGGACACACATACACACACACACGCACATAAATATAAAAAAAAAAATCTGGCTCCTCTGGCTCCACCTGCTGCTTTTGAGGCCATTTGAAAAGAATCCATCACGCCCAGCTCAAAA
The DNA here is from genome assembly GCA_023238725.1 of Scortum barcoo. NCBI lineage: Eukaryota > Metazoa > Chordata > Actinopteri > Centrarchiformes > Terapontidae > Scortum > Scortum barcoo. The sequence goes on along the minus strand of CM041544.1, from coordinate 14,625,157 downwards.
AACAACCAACCAGAGAGGAGTATCTGATTGAGGCGGTGGTGGCACACAATCACAAACAAACAAACGACCAAGCAATGAGAAAATTACAGTTTACATGAAAGAAAAGTAAACAGAAGGAGAGCAATGAAGATATGGTTAACTTGAAAGGGAGAAGTAGACCAAGCGACGCTGCAGGGAGGGGCTCTGGAGGCGAGCTGGTGCACATCATAAAGAGAGAAATTTTCAAAATAAGACCACTTCTCCTAATCTTAGTGACTGTTGCTTTAATATAAATAAATAAAACAAAAGACTGTAGAAATCAGTTTGTCAGTGGCCAAGGGGAGAGGCCAGCATATATAAATTGATGGATATTGATATTGTACAGAAGTGACGGCAATTGCAGTGACGCTCACATGATAGTGATGCTTACTGAAGTCTTTTACAAACTGGGCCAGCTGAGAAATGGCTTTAATAATTCCTTATCTCTGTCGTATTGTTTTTTCAAGGGCTACTACATTTTTTAAATGTCCCCAGAGTTTATTCTTAATAGCATCTTTGACCACGGGGCAGCGTATTTTACATGGATTTATTGGATAACTCATAGTCGGTCAAGAACCCTTATCCACACATTAGTTCAAAGCACAAGATGATTTTGTGTGCTTTTTCTTTTTCTTGCTTTTCAATACTGCTGACCTCAAGCTGTTAATGCTCAAACAGCGAGGGGCAAAAACCTTGACATAGGTGCCAAAGGATGTGTTTTGATGTAGCTGGGTTTTCTTGGCAACAATTTACTTCCTGTGATGTGAGTGAGGAAAGGATTGCAGACGAAATGTAACACTTCGCTTTAAAGACACTGACACATGACAGGAGTGCGCAGACGACAGAAAAAACAACAGAAACATTACCCTCTGTGCACTAGAAATTGTTAGAAGGCACAGCACAATGGCCACAAAAATGCTAAGACAAAAGAAAACTAGACTGTTACATAATGCATCAGATGCACTTTCCATAGACTTTCTTGCTTGAGCAATTTCTCTATTTTTAAAATTTTCACCCATTGCTGCTTTGATGATGAATTAATCCATGACTCTGTAATATTGAGATAGCATATCAAAGGGCACTGCCATTTCTATATTATGTGGGAAAGAATGGGGAGCTGTCTCGCATGAATATTGGGCTTGTGGACCCTGAGCTTTGAAGTGTCCCTTCAGAGAAAGGAAATATATTTCCTCCTTATTACCGAGTCTGAGAGCACAAATGGATTTTAAAAGTAACTGTCTGTATTGTAAAAAATGGAAAAAAAAAACTCTAGCACCCATATTAAAAACATAATATGTCAGCTAAATGAGAGACTTTTCTTGGATACATTTGTTTTTCGAGAATGCAGAGCAAATAAACAAAAGGTTTGTGAGCAGACTGGAAAAAAATGGTTCAACTGTGCTGAGTTGCATATTTAAGGTTTTCCTTTTAAATTATCTTCCTCTACACAGAATCTTGCAGAGATCCAGACCTATGTAAACATTTTGCAGCAAATCAACCAGACACTTCGCCTTGTTCCCAATGTGTCAGTGGGCATCTCCGAGGTGAGGTCACTAATGTTGTCACTGTGAGTGTGTGTGTGTGTGTGCTGAAGTCCCTGGGGGAGAAGATGGTGTTTGTGTGTCAGCCCTGGCTACGAATGTGGGGTTGATGAGGTTACTGGCTTCCAAGTCCAATTGGTTGCTTGCGCCCGCATTTGTCTGTGTTTTAGTGTGTGTACGTGTGTGCATGCACGTGCGAACAGCATAAACAGTCAAATAGTCCACGGGACACATGGACAGGCCAGCAGTTTGAGACTGTCAGGACATGTAATGAAGGAAATGCCAGGAAGAACGGCTGTGCATGCTAATTCTGTGTAGCAGATTAGAATTTTCTTTATACAAACATTTCTCAGAGGCAGAGCTGCTCTGGATGTAGAAACTGTTTAATTGGTTGAGTTAAATCTCACTGGGTATAGAGACCGAGAGACCTTTTCGTTCATTAAAAAAAGTTGAATGTCCTTTTTTCAAAAGTAAATTCTGTACTCTTGCAAACTCAAAACACAGCATCCTCAAATATCTTTCTTTATTTTTTTACAGATAACCAACAGTAACTAATTTTAAATGTAGTCTGTGGTAGACCTTACTGCATGCAAAGGGTTTTAAGAAAAAAAAAAAGAACAGCTTGTGAAGAGTGCAATAGTTATGAGAATCCTGGGTACATAGATGTCCTTGTCTATGTTTTAAGCAGTTGTGACACTGTCACTGGCTTCATGAGACAAGCTAGTAGGTTATCTGAAAAAGACATATCCTAGCCATATAGATAGCTTCGCTTTTTAGCTGAGGGTTAGGGTGGACCTTTCGAGTTCATATTTGTGTTACAAGTTTGTAACATTTGGTCTACTGACCATTCTCAACATCTTCAATGCAATGGTAATGAATGAATCAAAAACTATTTTACTGACGTCAAGTTTGCTGGAGATTAAAGACACACTGCATACTTTCTGCATTACCGTTGATCGAGAAAAAGTAGCTAAAAGTGTACTTGCAACAAAACGCCATTAATGTATAGTCTTATTTTGATGATAAATCAAAATGTGACAAACATTAAACTTTGGCCAGCTTGAACAATATTCAAACCATAACTCTGCTGCTATAGAAAATGTATTTTATTTATTGGGTGATGTCAGTCTTTTAGCATGAAGTTTTCTTTGTGTTACTGTGTCTGCTAATTTTCATGTTTATTGGCTTTAAGTTCAAGCCATTAATCAAAATGTCACCTTAATTTCACCTCATTTCTATTCAGCCCAAACACATTCAACAGCTCTCTAAGACAGACCTAGCACAGGTGTAACTAATTACATAAATGGGCTTCAAGTTTACGATGCATATTGCCTGCAAATTTGACATTTACCATTAAGTTTCACAACCTTCATATTTGGATTAATTATTTATTTTCTCAATGGAGCAGGTTTATGCATTTGCAGATTATCGCAATTTAGACTTTTATTAGCAGTAATGGTGCATCTCAATCATGGAAAAGGGAATGGAAAGCCATTATTGGATTTTATCCAACTGAATCATGTCACTTCATGCAAGAACACATCTGCTGCCAATACATGTTTGATAATTATAAACTCTATTAACTAAAATGGTGGGAAATGTTGAGATTCGTAACTACTCACAAAATAATTTACGTGTAGATGTATGTAACAAGTAAAGCCAGTTTTATCATTATTAACTCGGTTTCTGGGTAGACACTGCACTCCAAACACTCAATATGTTCACTTTAAAGGGCAGTTGGACAGAAAACGTTACTGCTGTTAGCAACAATATCATAGTGCCCTTGCATTAAAAAAATCAATCTGTGTACCTTTTAATACGGTTAGACTACAGACAAAGACTTGACAGCTGGCTGTGTAAGTTTGTGTGTGTGAATGTATATTTGGTGTATAACTTTCATGTTGGTAAGTCACACTGCTTCACTGCATGTTGTCATTGATTTGCGCTTGATGTGTAAAGGAGCAGGAGAAGCTACTGGCCCAGAGAAAAGTGCCGGGGTTGCAGAGTCAGCTGGGGGATTATAAGAGCGCCCTCTGCCAGCTGCAGGCCCAGAAACAACGCCTACAGACTGAGGTAGGTTACACGGTCACCATGACAACAGCAGGTTTCTTATTGATGACAGACACTGCCCCCCCCCCCCCCCAACATTTTTTTTTTAACCACGAAGCCACTATTTAAAAAGACATATTAATTCAAGAAGGTTTTCTCAAAGGAACCAAATATGTTTGCTTTAGAAGACATACAGACGCCACTAAGCTTAGTCAAACTCCTGTTCTCCTTGTTAATTTCGACAATTAATTGGTTGGTCTACAAAATGTAGCCAATAAGGGCAATAATCTTGGCACTATTGCTGAAATATGACCAATTAATGTCCGATTGATCGACAAATAGATTGATCGATGAATTGTTTCAGCTCTCAGATGTTGAAGAAAACCCATTTTGGTGTGTTTTATAACCAAAACCTGTTCAAACAGATAAAAACAACAGAATTAAATAGAAAAAAGTCTGTAAGAAACAGATAAAACAGGCATTTACTCCTTATTTTGTCAACATACTAATCAGTTGTAATTTTCTTAAATATTTCAATCACATTTATTCAGCCTGTTTCAGGTTGTAATTATATTTCTAGGATTACATATGCTTTTGGAGTGATTTTTCAAGTCGAATTTTCATTTTACCTTTTGTTTTTTTCATTTCACATCAGGCATAAAACAAACTTTAATTTGAAGCCTACATAACACTGTGCGAATACCTAAATGCCACAGAAGTACCACTAGATGTCAGCCATGACCACTTTATGACAGCAGGGCCATTGAAGACTGTGTTTCCTCACAGGGCTGCTTTACTTTAATGGAATAAAATACAACATAATCAAATTTAAAACCCACATTGATTTCCAAAGGGTGCATTTCTTCACTTGGCTGCTTTGTTTCTACAGGTTTTAACTAAAGACAGTCCTCTGCTATCTGCCCAAATGATGCTCTTCACTGTGCTTATATTATGCACCATATACTTCTTATATATTAATACCCAATAGAAACATATCACACTGAAAACAGTATAATATGTTTTAACTATAATAAGTTGTTAATCATGTTTTTTATATCAATAAATTATTATTCTACTGTCTTCTGCACATCTTTTTAAGAAGTACTAATGAATGAACCCTTGTGATAGACATAAATTCTGCTTTTGTTTTGAACCATATTTAACATTTCTTTTAAGTTCTGACTTCTGATTAGCATCACATACTATACTAGTGTTATTATTAATTGCGTGTGCATTGATTACACTGTTAAACTTCCTCAAGTGGTCTTGAATCATATTTTCTAAACAATCCTGGCTGTGTCACATCTGTCAGACTGCAGGGTTGGAGCAAGCCATCAGAAACACACAGGAGAGTTATGACGATGAGATCCAGATGTACAATGAGAAAATTGAGTCTCTGCGGAAAGAGATCGAAGAAGCTGAAAGATCCCTTGAGAAGTTCACCTGTGAATGTCGCCACCTGGTCATGTACCAGCAATCTCTTGAGAATGAGCTCGAGAGGTACAAGAGGATCATTGAGAACGAAGATAACAGGTAGACTGCTTCCACCTTTTGGCTGATATATGAGGAGGCAACTGGACCTTTAGATAAGTTAAGATAATTCAGACAGTGCAGCCCTGTAAAATATTTTACTAGCCGCCCAAAGGTTTTTTGAGTAGCTAGTTTGATTGTATTACTTTTTTACATTTGAATTAATGTTATTAAGTATTTTTGGAAATTTTATCTCCTTACAATGAAGGTATAAATGTTGTTTCATGGCCTTATGCACATCTTGACAAGCTCTTAAAAACAGTCAAATTTAAAGTAATTCACTCTAAAGAATAGCAGGATCATCCTTAAAAAATGCCATGGGTAATCTGAGTATGATTGTTCAATGTGAACTCCCATATTCTCGAAAATTACTTGGTTGTCTTACAGGTAGAGAGGTTGGTAGGTCTGCTTCAAATAAGATAAGAGGTATATACCATTGTAACTAGGTTAATGTTAAGTGCAGAACCAGCCAGCAGGTGGTGCTGTGTGATAACAAACGTCTTCCTCTGGTGCACTTGCACAACAACAAGCAGAGTGGCCTTTTTCATGTCAGATTAACAATATTTCTATTTGTAAAGTTAACTGCTGCTTTTGAAAAAATATGAATTTCCTTACCAGATTTCCCTTGATATCAAAGCTGCATGTGGCTGTTGCTCGGGTGACATTTCACTGCTTGTCTTTCCTGCAGGTTGAATTCAGCGATAATTGGCACTCCCATTACCCTGTTCACCACTAATTACCGCTACACTCACACATCCACTGCATCAAGCAGGGGGAGAGGTAAGGGCAGCTATACTCTCTCTTAGAAATTCAGTCTGACGTTGCTAACATAGCTCATGACCTTTCAAAACAATGTCTTTACTGACTTTAGCACCCCAGAACATTTGTTGTGCATACATTATTTTGGTCTTCTCTTAGTCCACCAGTTCTAGCTAGTTAACTTATGAACTCATTTGTGTCCAGATATCACACAGGCTATCCAAGATATCACTAATGTCAAGCCCCGCCAGAAGATGACCAAGAAGGTCCTGAAGAAGAAGGAGCTCACCCCGAAAGATGTGATGGACAATGGCCAGGAGGAAAAAGCTGCTGGAGAGGGTCCAGAAGAAGGAGGAATCCCATCCGAGGAAGTGCAGGAAGAGAAGGTGAAGAGAAAAGAGCAGAGGCCTGTTCTCATTGGACTGTCTCCTCAGGATGTTCCGGATGGTGCTCAGATCAGCAAGGCCTTCGACACTCTTTGTAACATTGTCAGAGACAGAATGAGAAAGTACAAGAAGCCTGAGCCAATCGCCGACTTCTACACCAAGGGTCGTTATGTACTTGTAACCGGCGATGGTAGCTACCCTGATCCCTGCTTCTACACCTCCACACCATCAGCCGGCCACATCTTCGTCACTATCAGAGATGGAATGATGTCTCCCTATGAGCCTTATGGACGCAGCACGCCCTCTCCCCCACCTCCTCAGCCCATGGTAGCCCCCAGGCCTCTCAGCCCCACTAATGGAGCAGGAGGAAAGGATAATAATGGTGGAAGAGGTAAGGACAATAATGGTGGCAAAGGTAAGCAGAAGAACGGAGAGCCTCACCCCCCTTGTAAAGATCCAAGCCCAGTCCCTCCACCCTCTGGCCCAAACTCTGACCCCAAAGATCCCACCCCAGCTGCTGATCATCCCAAGAAAAACAGGGATGACAATGGGCCAAGTGGGCCCACTCCAAAGCCTGCGCCTCGTGGTACCAGCACTAGCTCCAGTTCTAGCACAAGTACTAGCACCAGCACCACCTCTGGCAGCTTTACCCCAGAGGCTATGAGCTATGAGAAGGTGGAGGTTGTGGAGTCTGTGGAGAAGCTCTCCAGTGACCGCAAGGTTAAAGGTTATGAAGAGACGTCCATGGTGGTGGAGACCATGATCGAGAAGTCCAGCAAGAAGAAACACTGAAACTGTGTCGGTGAACTCCAACCAGGGTCATAGATGGTTCTGATCCTCTAAGAAGAAGACAATACTATACTTGGTATCAGATGACATAAATACCACTGTTCCTCAAACTGCTGTAATAAGACCAATGTTTTTTGTCTCTGAGACCAACCATGCTTAAAGACCAACTACACATTCCTGCTCTGATATTTAATGCTCTTCCATTTGCTTGCAGTCTCTGGTCTTGTTTTGCTGGTTCCATAAGTACTGCTGTTGTTGTTCGACTTAACACCCATGCTCATGCTATGAGTCCTTTACTGTCTGAAAACTTGGGACAATTATAAACGAAGCTCCACGCCACCAAAAAAAGATACATATATATATAAGAAAAGACATAAAAAATTAAGAAGTTGTGCCACCCTCTGAACTCTGTCTTAGCACTCCAACTTTCCCCTTTGAGATCATTTTTTTAATTGGATGCCACTACCTGCCCTCAGCACAGTTTTGCTGTGTATTAATTTGCTTTGACATATTGAATAATAAAAAAGATTCAAACATCAATAAATAACTTGGTCTGTTTGCTTTCAGTCAGACACTGCATGCCAAGCACTTCACACGTTTAAGATTTTAAGTTATAAAACCACGTATGCATGTGTATGTGTGCACACAAGAATGTATGATATGATACGTATTACAGTATAATAATAACTCCACGCCTATGTGTTTGGTATAAGTAGCAGTTTATAAATGTCCCTCACACCTTCACTCTGAGTTAACAAGTCTAATTTTAGTTGCAGCAGCATCCACAGGAAACTCATTCATTTTTTATGTGACCTAGAGTAGTTCACAATGTCCTCTGCATTTATAATGATCCATTCTGTCTCCAGAAAGGACAGGAGCATATTACGAGGAAAAAGAGTGGATTAGAAAAACACAAAGATGACCTCAGGTACGAAAGATGGAATGAGCATCAGATGTCGCGATAGGTGAAATATTTGACCTGATTAATCTATGTGATTAAGCTAGTTGAAGCAATTTATGTTTGAATATTGAAAGTCCAAAGAGAAGCAAAAAGTGAACGAGATTAAGGGAAACTCCAAAAATGAAAATCTGTTATGGTAAAATATTTTTGACAGCTTGATATATTTAGACACATAAGATAATGGTTGAGATAAAGAGTTGACATAGAGAAATATACCTACATGTACAAGAAGATTCTCACTTTGTCTGTTGTTTAGTGCTGCTCAGGGAATCAAGAATTGGTTTTGTGAAACTTTTTGCTGAAAAGATGCTGGTGAGAGCTGTGAGAGTGAACAAAAACGGTAAAGCACGTAATCATGTGATCCATTGTCACGCATGATGATGTGATCTTTTGTTAATGCGAGACATGTTTTACAGATTTATGGTCAATACATTACTTAGTTTTTATGATAGTGATTTATTGATGCCACAAGTAGCACCTTTAACAAAAAAGTGTATCTATAAAGTAAAAGTACTTTGGGATAAGTAGCTCAGGCTCCACTTCTTAGGGGGCATTTTCCTTTTATTGGACAGCACAGTACAGAATGAAAACACATGGGGAAAGATTTAAATTATGCTATGTTCAGGGTACTGCTGGGCCACCAGGACGCTGCTTGTGCTCCACTTCAGAATATATATATATATATATATATATATATATATATATATATATATATATATATATATATATATATATATATATACATTTGAAATCATTTACGCCGTCGTCCCTTATGGGCATTCAAATGACACTTTTCTCCTAGTATGGTCAATAGTGTGTTGCAAATCACTCAAGTGCTTTAATAAACAGCTGAATAGATTTATTATAGTATACGCCAAAGATTATGAAATATGAACTGAGGACCACAGGCTGCAAAATGAATCACATATCCCTTTCTTTGTTTATATAAACAGTGCATGTCACATAAAAATATAAACAGAAAGAAGTATCACTGCTCTGTTTGCAAGATATTAAACTTTAAATAGAATGACACAGAAAATCATTTACAGTCACAAACTGTACAACAGTTGGCAGAGGAGAGGTGCGGGGCAGTTAAAGCAAGAGCATGAAAGAGTGGATTATATTTGGTTTATGTACAATTCTGTCAAGTGTAAAAATCCAGGTGATATAGTTTCCTTTCTCTATGTAGAATAGATTGTTAAAGGTTACACTTTTATTATGACTGGATTACAAGAAACATTCATTGGAGGGTGGGGGCTAATTGAAACACTTAATAACAAAAGGCGGAGTGAAGAGGGGAAGAGAGGTAGACAAAAGGGGGGATAACCAGAGAGTGGGAAGAACTGAGGAGATGCAGAGAGATTTAGAGAAGTATAGAGCAAGACTATAGGGGGGAAGAAAGATTAGAGAAAGTAAAAGAGTTGGCAACATGCAAGATGGGATTTTAGTTGTTTTTACTCATCAAGCTCTTCAAACTTCTCTCTACAGCCTCATCCAGCTCCTCCTCCAGCTCCTCCTTTTTGGACATCGCAAGTTTAGACTGGTAATCGCGCACTATCTGGTCTATATAAGGGGCACTTTGTGTTCCATGCAGCATGAGAGTCCACTCCTTCAGGACTCCGCGCTGTGGCTCCTCGCCCTGAAAGCCCACCTCCAGGACCCAGGTCCCGCGGGGGTCCTCGCCCCAGGTGTGGGTGGTCATGAAGGGCCACTTGTCGAAGCCCACCTTGGAGTCGTCGTCACGCGGCCTTCGGCTCAGTAGGATGGACTTCGTGCCCATGGGCGAGGTCATGTTGATGTTGAGGTCGCCACGGCGGCTGGCGTTGACAGTGACCACTGCCTGAACGTGCTCCAGGTAGCGGACAAAGTTGTCCTTCCCCTGGCAGGCTTCGGTGTTGATGGCCAGCACCAGCTTGTTGCCAGATTGGATTTTACTGGAGAAGGGGAAACAAAAAGTTTAAAGTGGGTTGCAGTGAGACAGAGAGAAATCAAATATCAGTGTTAAAAATGAACAAAAGTGTAAAAAGTGTAAAATAAGATACAGGCTATGGACAAAATATCACCAAGAGTAGAGGCTTTGGGCATTGACCAAATGAAAGAACTATATCTGTATATCTTTAGTCTACCTACAGTACAATCAGTCCTGCTCTCCACTGAATGTCCCAGTAAATATAGTACTTGACCTGTTTTTCTATAGAAATGTCCCTGTCAGAGAATTAAGCACCTTTTTGGACCTGCTCTCTCATCACACAACAGCTGTGATGATTGTGTTCTTACTTTACCATGTAATTTATCTCTGGTGGACTCTGCTATTTGGACTACAATACATGGGCACTTTTTACATTTGGTGCCACACATATTTGTCACATAGTGTTCCAGTTACCACCACTTTGAAGCCAGCGATTTGAAGTGATTTCTAAGGTTCTCTACAAAGGTCTTAAGCCAGTTTCATTCAGAAGTTATAACTTATCATTTACTTCAATATGTGACATACAAATCTGCTGTGCTTGAAGTTGTGTCATTACATACATAGACATTACATACATGTACATACATACATCATTATATAGTAAATTATATGTAAATAGATATTATAAGAGATTATTTTTTTTAACATTACTTAAGTTGCAACATCAGCTGTGACACAATACCTACAATACATCATTAATGCGTCTAACATTTTTTAATGATCAATCACTATAACTATGAAAAATGAAGAAAAGAAATCCATTACAGTTTCTAACAAGATGACATGACATGACAGTCTGAAAGAGATATAAAACAGAGGAAAACAACACATTGTCACATTTTGCGTGATAAATTGTGAATTAGAAACAGTAAATGTACCATAAGTAAAAGTCTTAACACTGAAATAATACCTCACTGCCTGTTTTATGTATTGATACAATTGTACTGTAGGACAGAAAAATCATATATAACCACCTGTAAATCAGAGGTCCTCTGTCAATAAATTATATGTGTAACAAGTCATAGTCTATACTGAACCACTTCTGAATTCTGGCTACTTTCCAGAGCATGGAGAGATTCTTTTTCCTCTTTCTTTCACAATGGATTTGTTCAGAACAGAGTGTAAAAGCAGACTGGTCTCGGTATTGTTGTTGCTTTGTGGTTGGAAGGACAAACTGCTGTTTCCATCTCTTTGGGTGATGGAAAGAAAGAGTGAGAACACAGCAGGGCAGGGGTGGTGGCTAAAGGCTATGAGGAGGCTTAATAACATTATGAGAGGCCGAGGCTGCGGGGGGCAACTGGGACAAGACAGAAAGTGAGCGAGGGAGACGTGTGGAACAGCATTGAGGTTGAAAAATGATTAATAGGGCACTATGCTGAGCGCAGAGAGGTGAGTGCAGCGGCAAGCTACTAAGGGCTGATGAAGTGAATTACCATTCCCAGAAAAACAGAACAATTCACAGAGGGGTGTCTCACAGTGAGTTACACCCTACAAAGCATGTTGAGAAATCTGACATAACCAAATATTAAGCAGTTTTTTCCAGTAACACCATGACTCTGCACAAGTGGGTTGTTGTGTAAAGAGATCAAAATCAAATTTGCAATTCAGTGCCCATTTTCTTTTTTTCCCCAATCTTCATTATTACGATTAGCTTAACATAATGCATGAGATAATATGTTCAGATCTCACTTTCGAAACCCAAAACGATTTTGTGCGCAGCAGGTGCACAGTTCCCATCAGATAATGCGTAAGAGTAATTACAGCAGTCGGTCATAGAGCAGGGAGAGGGATGCCTCTGAAGGGCAGGACCAGGGGAGGTTAAAAACAACCCCACCGCACAGTGGGGCATTGCTTGCCAGCACCACTGATAATGAGAAGTTCTCCTCAAGCTAAGTAAGCCACAGTCAGCCAGAGCAGCTATCAGATCAATGCTGAGCAGTGTGTTTGCAAGCATGGTTATGTTGGTGTTTATTGCTTTTCTCTGGTGATACACTATCATCAGAGGTGGGCTTGTTGTAATTATATCTCTACCACAATAGAGGAAGCAGAAGCCCTGCAGTGCTGCTGTGGAAACAGCGAACTGATGAAAAATGTGACACAGCCAGCGACAAAGCTTTTAACACACGGCTCGAAAACAGCCTGAAAAATAGAGGTGGTATTTCTCCCTCATAAATACTACCTTTATGGGCAGTTATTCTTTCTGATATTTCGGGTTTGTTCACATCTGAGCAAAGAGCTGGTGCCACTTTCTGCAGTGGAACCCCAAATTATCATGAAATGTCTCAAGTCACAACCAGCATATAAAGGCGGGCATTTGACACTGTTTGCATGTGATGGCCTCAGGGATGCAATAAAAGCCACAAGACTGTTAAGGGGGTGCTCCTTTTTCAATCTGGCACTGCACTCAAGGGAGGCGCGCACACACAATGCGCACACACACACACACACAGGCGCACTTTTACACACACACATTTACACCATACTGTCGTGACTGCATGACTGCAGAGCTCTGATTAGAGACTAAAATAAGGAATTGGAGGTGTTGATGATGGCTGCAGAGCTCTGAAATAAATAGAGATAGGCTAAAATAAGGAATTGGAGGTGTTGATGATGGCACAGACGCACCGTAATAAATAAATAAAAAAACACAGTGTTTTTTATCTTCACGCACCGTATTCAGTCTGCTTTTTTATCTTTCACCCACACATTGACACTTTCACAATGCACATGAAAAGCTCAGGGTTCGGTCGCACACATCCACACACGGGCACACCTCCACCTGGGATCCCTTGCTGGCTGTGAGTCAGTCTAATTGACAGTGTTTCCAGGCGCACGCCATGCTGGGCCATTTGTGGCACTCTAATTAGAGCGAATAAGAGGGCTTACCACAGGAAACCACGAGGCATCACACACAGGAGCTCAAAGCCTCAGGATATGATAGGTGGACGGATAGCGGAGCCCCTCTGCTGCGTACAGAGGGGGGAAGGGGAAGGTGAGGAAGAGGACGCGAGAATGAAAAGGAAAGGGTGACAGGGAGGGAGGCTGGAAGCACAGAGGAGAGAGCGAGAGCAAGGCTATAGATGGCGGAGATAGAGGATGGGGTGATGCAAGGGTAGATACTCCTGAACGTGGGACACAGGGAGGATAAGATGATAACACGGTTGCCTTAACTACAGCTGCATCTGCAAAAGATGAGGGCAGTGGCTGAGGATCTTTTCATCTGGTATGTTTTTTTTTTCTTCCACAAAAACGTTCAGTGATCGGGTCAAAGATACTAAAACGTCTCGAACAGCTGTGTCAATATTACGGAGCTGAAATCTAATCCATGGTTAAGCTAGCCTTCTGCAACAATATTGAAGAAGGAGTTACAAATTCTGTAAACCGAGTCCATAATGTCCATCAAATAGCAATAATTATCTTTAATTTGATGGCATTAGCAAAGAGTAGCCAACATAAACTGCATGTCACACCAGACCAAGCAAGGCCAAAGCAGCAGAACTAGTGATTGTGTTCATCTAATATAATAGTGTGTTATATTGCTTATGAATAAAGCTTTGCACAGGTAATTTCTAGGGTTTGCTTTTGCAAATGTACACCATTCTAAACAGTGAAAGTCAAACATCACAAGTGAGGCAACAATAAGCCATATGTGGCGGAGGGAGACTTCCTAATCAAAATGAAAATACATCTCCTTAAAGGGATAACAAACAAGACTTTACTAAAAATGTATATGTCAAATGTATAGTCATCAATTATAACTGTATGATGTCTATGTCTTCACTTTCAACAACAAGGCGAGACAAGTTGTCTTTTCAACATCTTTTCTACATTTTTTTGAGCAATTTTTACCATCCAATTCAGATGTCAAAAGAGTAATACATCGACCAACAAACAGCTTTGCCATTATAAACCTGTAAGATCATCAGACAGACTGAGCAGCTAATCTAAATATTACAGGGTTATGAAGTGGACACTCCCATTGCAGATGTTATATTGAATTAGGCCTTATTGGGATTACCCAGTAATTAGATGAGCATGTCTGTTGTGTGCAGCGGTGTTTTCCTTCCTTCCATCTTGGTAGGGACGGTCTGAAGCTCTACAGTGTGTAGAGTGCAGACACAATATGCAGTATTGTAGTAATAGTATAAAAAAATAGTAGAAACTTAGTAGATAGTAGAAACTCACTGGGTCTCCTGAATGGATCCGGCTATGCAGTGGAAACGCTCAGGCACCGTTTTCCATTCTTTAGCCATTTTCACCATGCCCCCAGCATCCAACACGCCATAGCCAAACAGGTGGTTGAACTCGAGGCCCACGCCGTTCCTCCTCCACTGGTGGACCTCGTCATGGAGCTGGTTCCTCTTGGACGTCAGGACTGACAGGTGCTGCATGTCTCTCCATGTCAGGTTAGGGCTGAGGTGGACAAACAGACAAAAGAGATAATACTGTATGTTAGAAACAGTGGGCAGAAAAAAAACCCACAAAAGAGTTCAGAGACAAATAGTAAAATATATCTGATTGTTTGAATCAGATATATTCAAACAATCAGATGTTTTTTTCTTTTATTACACAGTTACACACAATATAATCTGTACTTTGAGGCAAATGGTCGCCTTTGTTTCGCATCGCCCTCCGTTATCTCGTCTGTGTGTAGTGACAGCTTTGTTCTGGCTGACTCCCTGACTCCTGCTGGTGTACAGTTCAAGTGTGTTTGGGCAGTAAAAAGGCCGCGCACTCGTCGTAACAGCCTCGTGGGTTATTTGTCGCCGGACGGGGTGAGCATCCGCTCCTCCCAACAGCAACATCATTACTGTGTGTGCAAAGCAAACAGTGTTTCTTTACTCAACTCCACTAGCTGGTGTCAGTTAATGGCAGCCGAATCTTGTCAGCATTTAATGTGAGAAATGAAACATCTGAGAGAAAGGAAAGGCTCTCCTCTGGGATTTGAGACACAGTAATTCCCCAGGTTTTAGGTTTTTCATATTCGTTTAATTACGTGTGGGTGGGTTTACTTAAGGGGCATATGTTTTCAATTATTTTTTGATCCACAAGGAATAATCTGTTCTGAATTCACAAGGATTATAAAATAAACTCCAACTTAGGCCAGTGTTGATATGACATGATTAACAGATTTGGCTGTAAACACTAAAAGCTTTGGTATCACCATTAGCCTGCATAATATTTTCCACAGGTTGAGATAATTAAGTGCTGCAGTGTGTTTCATCATCCAGCACATGCCGGCAGAAAGTGCAGTGATAAATAAAACATAAGCGCTGAGCCCATCTTAACAGCATATAAACTGTGTTTTTCTTAACTTGCACTGAGATATAAAGAGCACTGATCCCAAAATGATCTGTGTCCTTGGCACAAGCACATGGAGCCTGTGCTTTGCGGGCAACAGAGTGAGTGCTTTACTTTTCATTCGGCACAAGATTGTGATAAATAAGCAATTCTGTGAAGAGCGGAGAAATGATTCGCGCTTCTAAGGAGTTCAGACGCAGAGAGTGAAAATTAGGATAAAAGGATACGAGAATGGAGATTGACAGAATAATTTGAAGACATCGATGTAATATAAAAGCTTAAGGTTACACTCGGAAAGAAGTGGCAGTTCTTTCAAATCAAAGACTATCCAGATGAAATGACTGAAAGCACATTATTGTGAAATATACCTGCACTTACTTGTGGAGTCAAATAATGCAACATTTGTAATATTAGGTACCTAATAACATAATAATGTTGGTAACACTTTATTTTGATAGTCTATCTGTAGATACTTTACAGGTTATCAGTAGCTATTAAGTAGCAAGTGACTAAATCTTAACTTTACTATAAGCTGCTGATCTTCAACTAAAGTTAGCTGACGTTACTTGAATGCATGTTACTTGCTTATTGACACAGTGCTCTTGGATGTCAGCTAAAACACTGCTGACATGCCCCTGATAACGTGTAGAGTCACTGTCGAAATAAAGTGTCACCATAGTGTTTTGTACAGACATGCCATCTAAATCAATAATAGTAGTAGACTGCATACTTTGCCTCAAGAGCCAGAGCAAAGACACCGGCTGCCTCTGGAGCTGCTGCCGATGTGCCAGAGTGACGCAGTGTGCAGTTCCCGTACAGGTCTGTGGTGGCCTGAAATAACCAAATCATAGGAAAGGAAGAACAAGAAAGCACTTTTAATATGGTACTGTATAAAAATGATTGGGATGGGGAGGGAGCTGAACATAATATTATATTTTTTAACAAGCAAAGCCCTGCTTGGTGTTATTAATATTTTCTTTGGACACTTCTCTTTACTAAGAGAAACACTGCCACACATTCCCCACAGTAAGAATTGATTAAGAGAGAGTAAGAGAGTTTCAGGATATGTAATTCTTTAGCTTTATATTTAAGTTTTAGAGGAAAGACAGAAAAGGCTAAGTAAGAGTGCACGGTGTGCATCGGCCGAACTGTTGTATACACACATCAGCAGACAAGTTATGTTTATTTTCATTGAATAAGCATTTAAATATTTAATATGGTGCTTAATTAGAAATTATAACAGATTGACTGAAATTAGAAGGGGGACCCTGGGGAAGATCCGTGGCTCTGTCAACAGCCAAAGGTGATTTGCATAATCACAAACACAAACACTGCTGCTTTTGTACACTGGGAGATTCATTTTACACACAAGCATGGTAAAGCATGTCTATTTGTGATGCATGCATGCTGTCATATAAGAACATTCATTTCCTCATGCTGGTATATGCTCTCTGCTCAGTCAGAGCCCATTTGTGTATGCTGAGGTCAGTCATGGCTTTGGTTTCACACTGGCTCATTTTGTTAATTATCTTTCCAGCCGGATTATACAGAGATATAGAGAAAAAGAAAAAAAAAACAAACACTTACACCACTATTTCTATTTATCACAATAATAACTAATAAAGGACCATGAGTCCATAAAAAGCTTTTGCTATTTCTTTTAATAACACATTCACTGTGCCTTAAAATGCAGTGATCATCACAGCGTGGTGGCTGCTCGGAGTATCTACAGCAGAATGAGGCTTCTGGATGACCAGGAAGGTAATCAAATAGGAGCTACTGTCACAGTCTGTCATTTCTCATAACCAGCCAGCAATTACAGTGTAACAGCTTCTCAGCGTCTCATCCAATCTCCTGAAAGGCCTAGGACACACTGACAGCTGGGAAGTTCAGTCTGCGAATGAGGACATATCTTTGAAAGACATCAAACTATACTGAGTCATCTTTGAATGCTACTAGCGTGCATACCTACTGAAATTGAATGTTTGCTAAACTCTGCAGCAAAGACTTGACATTGTTTATTTTTCAGCCATGTGAGACACAAGCACACTCACAACGCCGGCCTCCGGGTTCCTCTTGCGTCCGTTACTGAACGTGGACGCCAGGGTGGATGAGCAGCTCTCGTCGTACAGGGCGGTGCGCCCGTCGTTGATGGCCGAGTTGATGGAGATTGTCCACATGCTTGAGGCATAACCGTCACAGTTGCAGTCATCGTAGCTACCGCCGTCTCCCGATGCCCACACATAGATGCTGCCTTTTCCACCGCGCCCCTAAAATAACATCATCTGAGTTAGGTGACAATTATCACTGGCTGGCTTATTACTGGTGGGACTTAACGTGGATGAAATGAGAATTACCTGTGAATATTATAGTTATATTTATATATATATAGCAACTAGATTTTCTTTTTGCAAATGGAAAGATCGCAAAGACACAACTGGACTTATACTGAATAATTGGGCTCCCCAGTACATTCAGTACAATCCAACCAGACAGTCAATCAGCAGGGGGACAGCTTGTACCTTGAATACAATGAAGATGGTGAGGGTGCTGCTCTGTGGAGCATACTGGCTAATCATACGCCACCTATGGAGATCTGTCACAACTCGTGTTCACGTTCGGTAAGCTGAAAATTCACTCAGGCTCACGATATGCTACTGCGTCCATGTGTGTCTGTGTGTTGGGTGGATGCAGGGATTGTTGTTGTTCAGAGGGTGGGTGTTTAATTCGGGTGGTTGAAAGAAAGATCTGGGGAAATTGGCGGGCAGGAAAAGAACAGCATCAGCAAACCGCTTCATACAATGCAACCATAGAGCGTTCACACAAAACAGAGCATTCAAGCAGAAGACAGCACACATTCGAGTTCCAAACTGGTCCACAGTCTGCCCACTAGTATTAAAGTGAATCTCTTTGCAGAGTTCTTCAGATAAGACAAAGAAAATGTCTGCTTTAAATTACCATTATTCGGTGCATGTATTTTCTGACCACAACAAGAGGCTTATCTTTGTTATAAATAACAAATCATGTTTGTTATCATGTTTCATCATCTGTTTGCCTTCTCCAGCAAAGTGCATTCCCACGAAGTGAGCAAAGGAGCCATAAATGACGTAAACAATCATATTAATGGTATTAGTAATGCTACTGATTAGTATAACAACAAGTTAGCTATCTGCAATGGCAAAAGAAAAGAAGAGGATTGAGGACTGTTGTGAAGCAAGTCAATTTAAAGAAGATGAAAATGATTCTGTTAGCTTGAGTTCCTCAGATCATTCCACACATTTTTAACCAGGATGTAGAAACAAAGCAATGCCGTGAGGAAACTGGTTTCAGAAAGATACATTTAATCTTTTTGGTCATGCAAACTGCAACAGGCATTCAGTGAGATCTTGAAATCTATTTCAAAAGAACAGGTAACAAACTACAATTTGTCCTCTCTCTTAGTTTAACTACAAGCCTTTCCTTTAGAGCCATTTTACCTCCTTTAGTTACAGCAGGTAAAAAAAAGGCAAAACAGTAGTCAAAGTATGAAAAAACTAAACGATTTTATGTTCTTTCTCAACCTCCTTTTCCCACAGTACCATCTCTAAATTCGAATGCACCATAAAATGTCATCTTTGTTACTAACAGAGCGCCTTGAAACATGAAACAACTGACCGTGGCTCCATGCAGGGAGCATCCTCTTCACCAAATGCTGCACCTGTTTCTACAAAAGGCCGAGCGCTTCGCCGCAGAACAAAGGATCAAGTGGAGGAGGAGTGGCGTGTCCTTCCCTTCATGACGCTTATTAACGTCGCTCTCTATTTGAATTGCAAAGACAGTTTCTGAGCATTGTTGAGCTCACCTGTGAGCCTCAGGCTGTCTGCCTTCTGACTCCTGCGCAATCCAAACAAAGTGCTTTAATTTTGGACAGCAAACTGTGTAATTTATTTCCATTGGCAATTTACAAAGCCACGCAGTTATGTTTAAGATGCAGACTTGAAGCCACTCTGCCTGACTCAGTTGATAATATAACATAATGTGCTTCTTAATCTTAAATGTTTCCCTTTTTTTGCACAGTGTCCATCATGTTCAGCCTACACAGTAGCTTATATAAGTGATCATTAGAATCTAAGAGGCAGATTGGAGAGTGGATGCTTGATTAGTTGTGTTTACATGATCAGAGATTACAGTCAGCTTTGCTCCTACTCAGCTGCCCTGCCTGTGATGGGGTCATTTTAGAGCAACCCACACCTGCCTGCACATGGTGCATGATGATAAATCAAGCAAGTAATTGGCAGCGGCACTGTTAGCATAGCAACTCTGTGTGTGTCAAAGAAGACTGACCTTCAACCAAAGGGCCTACATTTAAGCCCCTGTTGGCAGGCCTTGGAGAGTTTTCACCTTGCTGAAGTGTCCTTGATTAGGACCAGAAAGGTGTGTGTGTGAACCAAATTTCATGGCAATCCATCCAACAGTTGTGGAGACACTTCACTCAAACCACAAATGTGAACTTGGTGGTGGTGGACCTATAGGCCAACATACAATCCCTTGAAGCCAGAAACAAGGAGACAGCCCCGTCCCAATCAACCGGCCACATGACATATTTTCGAAATGCCAACAGTGGATGGAGCGAAATACCTCATTGACCTGTTAGTGCTGCCTCAAGGGATGTAAAATCACCACTAGTGGCAAATTAAACTCACTTTGTGAAGTGTGACTTGATACAAGTGGCAAAGATCATTCAAATTCACACCAGTTATTTTTTGGCACACTTTCACATTATTATGAACCCCTTGGCACAGCAGGCTGCCTCACCTTGTTGACGCCGTCAGCCATGGCCTGCAGCGTGAGCTCTCGGGGTCCATCCACCGTCTTGCCGTCATCTGTAGGTCCCCAGCTGGCACTATAGATGTCAATAACCTGGGGCATGTGGCTGATGGATGACGCCTCAATGATGTCAGTCATAAAGGGCTGGTCCAGCATCCTGATACCTGAAAGAGCAACGTCTCCATAAACTTCTGGCTAGTGTTGGTGTACTGTATTGTTACTGCTACTAGAAAACAGTGTAGTTTAGGGTAGCTGGTTAAGTTTTACTATCAAGAGTGTGAGGACAGTACAGTACAACATGTTTATAGCATCTCAACCCTTAACAGCAGAAACGTGATGTCAGCAGTCAGTACCTATGTTCTTATTTCTACTGTGCTCCTCTGAGTATAGATTTCAAGAAAAATCAATATGAATCGGAAACACGCATCTTTCTGGATTAATGGTGTTGTCCTGTTGCTATGTAGACCCTGACCTCTGCAGTAATTTGCAGCAATTCTATGAGTAGAGGTTTAACATCAGCAGTGAACAATGTAACACCGTTCTTCCACAATTACTTATATTTTGTACATGACACATGAAGTACTTTTCTTGGAGTGAATCTCCCTCATCATACCTTTGATCTTTTCATCATACCATTATCATAATCATTATTTGCCTACGCCACTGCCTGCTCATTGTTATTCCTCTCACTGTCCAAACTGCAGCTTTAATATGACACACACCTGCCACCTTGGAGTTGTAGGCGACTCCCACGCCGCAGATGTTGTTGTTGGCTGCCGCAGACACCTCTCCAGCACATCGTGTGCCGTGACTGGTGACAGCAAAAAGCAAGAGAAAACACTTAAGAGGATTTGCATGAATTTGCAAATTCATGCATGCATTCATATTATTGTGCGTTAGGTCTAAGATAAGATTCCCCACAACTCTTGTTTTTGTTGACTTTGTGTCTGACTACAATGACGCAGAATTTTCTGTAGGCTTAAATCAATCAAAATTAGCATAAACCCTCTGTGACCTGAAGAGCATTTTGCTCATGGAGCGACAACAAGATTTATGCATCCATTTATCCTTCATTCGTCTGAGCCCTGACTGAATATGCTTGTACATATCAGTGTTTTGTGTGCACCATGTGATGTGTGTCTATATCTCCATCCCTCCGCTCCCCACAGGGACACTGCAGAGAGTCAACCCCTCTCTCCCAGCATGCTTTGCTACAGACAGGCAGCTATTTATAACAACCAGCTGATTAGCCAGCGAGTTGTGCCCGACAGTCAGCAACTGCTACAGTGGCAAACCCAAATACTCCCGTCTCACTCCCACACACAAGACATGCACACACACACACACACACATACATCCGAGCAGATGGAGGAGGCACAGTGGAGGAGGATAGGCGGAGAAAGGGTACATTTCTCTTTGTTCCTCTCCTCGACATGTGTTGCAGTGGCAGTGGATCACCCAGTGTGATTGTGAGATTGGAGGTGGATAAGGCGTTATCAGACAGAAGGTCGGCCACTGTGGGCACTGCGAGCCCGAGAGGAGACTAGACTTGTGCTAGTCCTTTATCTACCTTATCTCCTCCAAGCAGGTAAAAATAGGCTTCGGGTTTCCTATTGCTTTGTTTCGGACGACAGCTCTGTTTATACGGCACCATTATGTCTTAATGGAGCTATGTGGAGAGGAAATCAATAGAGGAGAGCTGGCGGACTCCAGGGAGAGCACACGCGTGCACACAAACACACACCGGCCATGTGTATATGTAAACACGGGCTGCCTGGGTGAGCTTTACCTGTTGAACCAGTCGTCTGTGTAGCGTGGAAACGGGAACGGGTCATTGCTGCTGAAGTCGTAGCTGGCATCAGCATTCTGAAAGGACCAAATGGATGCATTTACAAACAAACAAACAAACAAACAAACAAACAACAGAGGGAAAAACAAAGGGAGGTTCTTGGTGAAGCGTTGACCATATCACCGCCCACTTGCTTGCTTTGGAGTTTTTCCAAATCATGGCTTGCTAGTGTGAAATAGTGATTGTCTAGTTACATTTGTAGTCTATTAAGCACACCTAGTAATAACTAACAACATTTTTGGAAATATGCTAGGTGTCATGAGTTAGATGGAAATGTCAATACCGCTTTCATTTCTGTGCTTTATTTATGAGGCGATAACCAGCTAATTCTCCTCCTCACATCCTTATGGTAGCTTAGCTCAGCTTGGCTTAGTTTAGTGTAAATATGGGAATCTGGGAGAAAGAGCTAACAGCAACCCCGAAGCTTACTAATGAACATGTTACTGTTTATGATGTTTATGTTTGTTAATCCTCAAAAACAGCAGTGTGAAGATCACGTTGTGGTTACTATTTTATCTATTCTGTCATGTTGCCATTAAACCAAAACTTCTCTATTTTTATTTCTAGTTCCGTTTTTGTACAGATTACAGAAATCAGATATAATGTGGTATAATTAGTGAGTTCTGGCAGTGAAGCTAGTTTTTTCCCCCTGTTCCAATGCTAAGCCAAGCTCATATGTATCACACTGAGCGGAAAAAGCGGTATCATCTCCTCCTACAACTCAGAGGTAGTAAAGTGAAATGTCCCAAATGTTCCTTAAATACAGCAGACCTGTGACAAATGGAGGTTGTAATGTTCAGTTTCCGTTGGAGATATCTTACAGGGGTTGACAGGAACAAACTTGACAGCCCAAATCTACCTACAAATCTTCACCCTCTTGCGGCGATACTGGAATAATGTGCGGTCACAGCTGGGATTTCAAGCTGAGAAAATAATGCCCCAATCACTGCCAGCATTTAATTCCACACGGCCAAAAGTAATAGGATCAGAAAGAGCAGCAGCGGAAAAGCAGGAGGAAAAAAAAAGACAGGAGAAACACACATCTGCCAGAGAGACAGTAATGCAGTCAACATAATTATGACAATAGCCATGTCGAAAGGACACGCACACACACACACACACACACACACACACGCACACACACACACACAGTGGGATTTCACAGACATCCTTGACAGTGTCTTACTGCTCTTTGTGTAACACACTTCCAAAGCCCCCATTCAGTGTGATGTAATCTCTCCTTTAACTGTCAGCAATGTCAGTCAGAGTGATATCTATTTAGCTCCGCGTGGCCAGGTCTGCGCGGTCACGAGTACGGAGATGCCACAGTCGCAGTCGTGTTCGTTAGCCAGAGAACCAAACACATCGGATCAATCTTGGAGGCTGTTTCCACACTCTGGCACCGACAGCTCTGCTGGCTGGCATTTAGAGGAGATGACTCAGTCAGCGACAAAGAGAAACGGCAAAAGCTTACTGACCCAGTGGAGAAACACCGTAATTATCGCGACGTGGAGCAGGTAACTAGAGGAAAGTAGGCATGCTCGAAGCGACTGGGGTTGTGCGATGAAGTGGCCTTGGAGAGAGGTTCATACCTCTGTAATTGTTTAAGGAGATGTGATAATAAATAGAAGGTTAAATGGCATCCAAACAATTTCTCTCATCTGTAATAACATCTTTTGTTTCTCACTCTCTTTTTGCCTTTTCTTTCCCTGCAAGATAACCAGCTGTCAAAGAAACAATAAAAAACTAAAACATCTTTAACAGGTGGCGCAACATTGTCAGTGATGCTGGTTAAAAAATGTGGAAAAAGTCGTAAGAACAGGCATATAAAATTGTTTTCACTAGTCACGGCAGCACATTTGTGAAGAGGGCACCAATGTGTGCTCAGGAACAGGAGCGTGTGTGCGATTTTTTTTTCGTTGTTTTCTTTCATTAAATGGAGTGAAAAGTGCTGAGCCCTGGTAATAAATGACACCGGGGCATGTCCATGAATCACTTGCTGTGCTTCTCAAGCTCATATCTTCTGCTATCAATCAGACTCTGCTCTTGCTCTGCTGTCCTGTGAGCAACCAGGTTTAGAATAATGGATTGTGCCCCATCTCAGCCACCTCACCTTTCCCCGGCAGCCATCGCCTGTTCGGCGTCCTTGCAGCAAGTGGCATTTAAGAGAACGATGATTCAAAGCTGCCGTGGTCCTGTTTTTCTAGACTTAGATAAAGTAAAATAAAAGTACTATACTTTTTGAACTGTAATTCTTACATTTTACTTGAATGCTTCCATTTTCTGCCATTTTACACTTGTAATCCACTACATTTCAGAGCAACTAGTTTCACCTTTACTGGCTACAGCAGTAAAATGCTACTCACTGTTTGTGTTAATGCATCAGTATTAACAGTCTAATAATGTCAGAATACTTTTACTTTTGATATGTCTGAAGTTTTACTTAAGTATCTTTTTTAATTCAATCCCTTTACTTGTTATTGAGTACTTTTGCTTTGCCCTTACAGCCGTACATTAATAATGAAAGGGAATATGCGCAGACAAAGCGTCCTCATGCATCTCTCTTAGTGCCATTTATCATGTTAGCATGGCTGACTTCAATAGTCCATTTGGGGCTGATAACCTAATCTATAATCTAGGAGAGCCGATGCAGAACTGGTGTATAATGTGACCTTGCTTTACGGTCCTTTGCTGCTAATGCGTTAAAGTAAAAAGTAACGTGGAAGAAACTACAGCACAAGGTCCAAGCCAACTTACAAAGGTAAGAGTGAAGCTGGGTGCTGCCCGTCAATAGATCCTCTTCTGAAAGAACTGTCACAATGAATGAGAAGCATCCAAAGGCACAAATCTCTTCAAATGTCTTCAAGGTAACACTACAGATACTTTTCTCTTTCACCGCCTCTCTCCATCTCTCTTACAAATGCAAACAAAAGCAACATTTGAGATGAACTTTGCCGTAATGCGACGTCATTATACGTTGTCATGGTAACTTCTCAGGATGTACAGAGTGAGAGTCACACTTGCAACAACACACTAGCTAGAAGTGGCATGAAATGACACACCTCCACTCTTTTGGCACATTTCTCTTTGAGGCAAAAACAGAAACGGTCAATCTGCTGGTCGATGCTGCCATTCCTTGGAAATCCTTCAAATATTGTAGCAGCCAAATACAGTAGCAGTATTGATCAGGCTCTGGCAAGCACGGAGCTAAAACAAGTCACTATACGGTCCCAGTTCCAGTGCAGGAATTAGGTCAAACACGACCTTATAACTGACTTATAAAGGAATCCAACCAATCTTTCCTCCTTTTAATTTGCATCAGCGATGTTTACCACCACTGCCATCTGATATAAAATACTGTTGAAATAGGAAATAAACAAAACACTACATCTGCTATTATAACACTTAAACTGATATTCAAACATTTTGCAGATGTATTTATTTACGCAAAATAAATATTGCCATTTGCAGATAAATGTGCCATGAAATTGAACTTTCTTATCCCAGGACACACACAATCTCGCAATTAATTCACCATGTCAAAAACATATTTTATGAGCTCTTCCGGCATGATCATCACGCCAAATGACAAATCTTGAAAAACAAGGACAACAAAGCAAAGAAGAAGCACACAATCTAATGCACTCGTGTAAACTAACATTTGGCTGTCCAAAACACATAATTACACAGAGATCCACGACCAAACAATGAATTTTGTGGTCCCTAAATGACATTTTGTTCAGTTTTTGATGTTTTTATTCAGCTGATAGGAGGAGGTCTCTGTGGGTCTGCGGAAATGCCATGACGATGGCACCAAAACAGGATTACATACGCAGTTGTCTTTCTCCCTCGCACGCGCTCAAACACACACTTTAGATCTATGCACAGCGTGATCCATCAATCCAGTGGAGTGTGCTCCTGCAATAACACCCAGCTGAGGCTGAGTGTTATTTTTGGGCCACGGCTCATCTCTGTTCACAGGCAAGAAACATGCAAAGGCGGGCAAAAAATAGTGGGAAGTGTACAGACGCATGCACACAGGAAAACAAACACACTTATGCAAGCCACATTTAAAAGGGTCATGTGGTGTTCATATGAGCAAAACTGTACCAGCATAATCTTCAGCTTCTATTTGCAACAATATATTAACAAATAGGTGAGATAAGTGCGCAAACAACAGGCTTTTCTTAATAAAGTGAATCATTAAAATAATTGTTACAAGAGGCCAACAAAGCAGCATGACTCACTGCTCTCAACACCTCAGTTTCTCTGCAAGGTTTGCATTTGCGCATCCTTGGATTCAAGACAACAGCAGAATGCAGCCACATTGGCGAAACTGCAAACTTAATAGTCAAATCAAACTAAGACTGCTGCATTTCCTTGTTCCATTTAGCGATCCCTCTTGTCCTTTAAGGTTTTATCAGTATTCTGGAGATAGAGCATCACATTATGCAGCGCCAACTACCCTGGCATTATCTCTGCTTGTGACAGATCGGCCTGCCATTGTGCCTGCCACAGTGCAGTGTGCATTAACATTAAACAGCTTGGCTGGCCGTCTGCCTGTCTCTGCGTCCTCCAGGAATACAAGGAGACTCGGCAGCCATGAAGGCAACTCGGAAAGCACCTGTCACCGCCAATGGCACCCCGCACAAAGCCCGTGAAATCCACCACCTGAGCCCCTGCTTCAGTTAATAAGAGCACTTCAAAGAAATGAAGGAAAGTATGAAATTCAATAACACTGAGGTACTCACATAATTTGATGCCAAGTCTGGATGTAGATAGTCGATGCCTGAAATTTGATTTTGACATCAATCAGTGGTATAATTACACATTAGAGGGGAAAAGAGGATACTGTGACCTCAAGTGTCTTATTGCTGCACCACAGTTTCATATTTATTTAGTTTTGATCTTAATGACGCTGTGATATCAATGAACAATTTCATTCAGAAACAGATAGATAGAAAACAGGTTAAATATTGATAAAACAATTTGATTATTTGACTTATTTAGTTTACTTCTTCTATATTGTAATGTTGTATTTGTTGTATTTCTATGTGCAATCTATTTACACCCCACACTGTGCTGCCAATAACTTTATGGCCACTAGCTGCTGTTGTTCACATATAATGAAGTGTAGCATGTTTAAAAGTCCAGAAAGGAAGTAGGCAAAGACTGCAACTTTTGGACATTTTACAGTGACACCAATTCTTCAGAATAAACGTTGGCAAAGCAGTAATATATTTTTTTTGTTAAATCCATATTTGGTTATTTTAATTTTTGAGATACACAAGAAAGGATTAAATGCTTCTTTATTAGCTAAGAAACTTCCACTATACATCTACATTGTTATTTTATAGATACATGGTTTTCACTGAACAGCAACATGCAGCTTTTGGAAATGTTTGTATCATATTGCAATTTGTAGTACCAGGATCACCTTAAATAGAAAATAACAAATAAGCCTTACCCAATAATTGTACAACATTTCAGTGGTCACCACACATATTCTGGAAAGTAACCTTTTGTTACCATTGTAATGTTCTGTTAATTAAACCGATGTAAACAAAGTAAATAATTAAATCAGTACAATGAATATAGGCAGGTATAATTGAGTGTTTTCTAAACGCACTCGAGGGTAAGAAACAACAGCACCTTGTACTCACCATCGTCCATTATTGCAATGGTAACTCCTTTGCCCGTGTACCCCAGTTGCCAAGCTTCAGCCACATTAAGATCCAGCCCAGGGGTCCCGTCCGCCTGGCCTGTGTTTATCTAATCAGTCAGACAATATGGGGAACATCCATGACTCATGGCACCCAGGTGAGCCACCATTTGAAAATTAATCAACATTGGAGGATGTGTGTGCGTGCGTGCGTGCGTGCAGCAGGAGGAGGGTATGGCTAAGGACTGCTCGGGGGTGAGTGGGAGGGTGAAGGTGGGAAGAAGGGGGAGTAAATGTCAGCGAATCGGACATGCCAAATGAATGATGGCGAGCTTGCAGCGGCATTAAAAGTCACACTTGCCAGTTAGGGTAAACAAGAGGGGAGGGAAACTAGGCGGCATGAATGCGGCGATGAGATGTCTCGGTAAGTATTGGCCGGGCTAATTACAGAATGAAAAACAACGTTGATTCAGAAAGTAGTGGGGAATATGCCTGGCCCGCTGAGTAATTAAGGTGGAAGAATGTGGGTTGGTCAGAAAGGTCAGGCTGCATGCAGACAGCTGCTTGGTTGACTACTCACCAGATACCACTGTTTGGTGAATAGAGGGTCACTCATGTTGACTTCAATATCATTGATATTTCTGTAGCCTCGCTTCTGACGACTAAAGCCCTCTTGCTCAAAGACATTCTTTACCTGAGGAAGAAAGCGAAAGAAATGCCAGGTCACAGTCAGTTTAACGTCAGCAGTGATCTCACGCAGAATTTCCTTAAAGGAGAAAGAGTCAAATGATGAAATGAAATGCAGGTGCACAGCAGCGCCTGCATTTCATAAGTAAAACTTGAAACAGGATTTCTCATGATGGGTGAGATGTAGGCATGTGCTGCAGTGTGCACAGGAAATCAGCGAACCCAGCTGCACCGCGTTACTGTACCATGAAGGCAGAACATCATGTAAATCAAAAGGGCTATTTTTTTTCTCCTAATCAGAGGCGCTGCAGCTGGAGCCAAGCCTTCCAAACTCACATACCTCACAAGAGAGTGATTTTTTTTTTTATTTATTCCCCTCTGCACATTTTCAACAAAAAGCAGCCGCAATTACACTCACAAATACGCTTGTGTTTCTTTGAATCATCAAAGGCACTAAGACGGATGAACAGCTGCGTTTGGGATTACAAACGCTCGCTGAAAGCTGACACAATTCCATTTATCAAACACTGGAAGATAACATAGGACAGAGCAGATAAATAATGGGGGTAAATGTCTTCGATGAAATTCAGGTGCTTGATTGGCTACTGGCTGCCATCAAAATCAGTGGTAATGGTGCTGCTTTTCCCAGTTCTGCCGAAATCATCCCACAAAGCAAACTATATGCTCGCAATATTTCACTGCCTCCGTCTCTGTCAGCGGTTGTGAGGATGACGCTGACAGAAAGGGTCAGTTCAGTCGCAATCCTTTGAAACCGCATCCCATTTATTGTGTGGCGTCATCAAATAGGCACCTTCAAGCATTTGGAAAAACTGAAGAGGCTAAGGAGAAGTAAAGGCAGTGCGAGTCATTTAATCTATTAGTCTTGCCATACCCGAGTCGTGCCTGAAGTGAAGCTCTCAGATTCTTAAGGTCTCAAGGACAACGATTTCATTTGAAGGTTTAGATCTTTTCCTGTCCATCTGCCTCTTTATGTGTGTTAAGGTGTGCTGGAAAGACTGGAAACTGGACTTTCTTGACATAAAATTGTCAACACGACAAATCAAACAAAAACCTTGAACGCCTCATTGACTGTAATTCTGTTTATGTACCTGAATCCGCGATGCTCGCAATAAAACAAAACATCCCTCTCACAGTTTCAAAGGTACATTTTAAAAATGACTCCCCGTGGCCAAATGTTCCTCTTGTGCTTACCCTTAGCAAATTCACTCTAGTGTGACTGAGAGAAACAGGCATTGTCCGGTGTGTTTGCCACCATAGATAAGAGAGCCGAGCAGCACTTAAGATGGCCTTTTAAAATGGCCAAAGCCTATTCATCCAGATCTGTCTTTTATATTACACTCCAAGCAATCAGGAGGCACACACGCTGTAAATCAACACGTCAGAAAGTGCTTCAAACAACAAGTCAGTCCTGGAAAAACATAATCACTCTATCTGCATATTTATCTTCTGTCTTGGAGAATTTTAAAATGATGGAAATACTTTTATCAATGCTTTTTTTTTTCCTCTCTCGATATTCCCTCACATCACATTTGTCATGGCATAATTTCATTCCCATTCAGAGGGGGAACCAGCAGCACTTTCTGCATTATTCCTGCAATTCCTCCCCCTTCTCTCCAACCATCATCAATTTATTCCATCACTTGACAGGAGAGCTGGTATTTCCCTTGAGACAGCATGTCATACTGCCCACTCACGGCATCAAACAGTGCCCATGCACCACCAACCACTCTCCGCCGCTGCCCACTGCCTGCTCACAGCTCACAACGCTTCAGTTCACTTCAAATCAAAGAGCCGCACTGCCTCTCTCCTTTCTGCTCGTCCTCATTTCCCTCCTGGCTCCCCCAGGCATGCGTGTTTCGGGGTCAAGGGATGCTGTTCATTCACAAAGATTTCTTTTGTTTTCTATTTTCCATCCCTGTATATTTCACACTAGCCACCTGGTGTGTTTTAAATAGATTTTAAAGGGATTTGTCTAATGTAAAAAAAAAAAGGGAGGAAGGAATCATGGATGGATGGATGAATGGACAGATAGGGTGAATGCACGGATGTGTGGATCATTTGAAATCAATGTGGGAAAGGAGATGTAAAAGGACAAGAGAGAACAAGGAAATGTATGGGGAAAGATGCAGAGGAACCCAAAGAAAAGAAAGTGGGTGAGTCAGAAATGGGTCAACATGCTCCACTAATAGAGTCCAAGAAAGAACAAGGCTCTTGGGACGCTAAGAAACCCATCCAATAAACTCTACAGTACATTCAGTGCTGCTACTTAATTAGACATGTATGTTACGAGTGTGTAATGGCTCCTTTGAATCAAAAAAATCATTTAACAGACTACTACAAAGCCTGTCACTCTAAGGTTCAGATGCCACCGACTGTAGTTCCTTTCTGCACTGCACATATAAAACTGCCCACCATACTACTTTGAAACATGGGGAGAAAACACTTCAGAATGATAAACAGGCGGCATTAAATCAGGCTATAGCTGACCTCACCCCTTCCAGGAATCAATAACTGCAGTGTTGCATATGAGCATGTCAAGCATCTGATTAAAACCCAGCATCTGGAACGCGGACCTGCCCGTGTCCTTGCTGTCTCACCTCCATTTGCTGTATTAGCTCGGTGGAGTGGCTCGCATTTATTTTCATTAGCACCTCTCACAACAATTAGAGGGGTTAGTTGATTGTCTGCAGCAGGACCTCCATGTCCTCCTCCGCCTCCGGCAATGGATGGAGCTAAACACATGGAGCGCAGCGTGCGGCCAAACTGTTTCATTTAGATCAGCGCTCCAAGGCCCAGCTGATCTCTGAGTTTAGTACTCAGTCGTCGCAGAGCTGACAATCAATCGATCGCCACAAAATTATTGTTGTATTTATTTAACTGTTTCAATTACCGATTAATCATTAAAGTAATTTTTCAGGAAAATATGTCGAACACTAGCTGGTTCCCCTTTCTAAAAAAAATGTGGGAAGTAGCTTCTTTTCTTTGTGTTATATTTCCATAAACTGAATATCTTTTGGTCTGTTGGTCAGAAAGAAAAA
Source organism: Scortum barcoo (assembly GCA_023238725.1). Classification (NCBI taxonomy): domain Eukaryota; kingdom Metazoa; phylum Chordata; class Actinopteri; order Centrarchiformes; family Terapontidae; genus Scortum; species Scortum barcoo. Next base: position 14,593,791 of record CM041544.1, on the reverse strand, counting down.
AGCAATGGTCCTCCAGACTTTACCTTTCCCTCCTGGGATGATGTGATGAACATTTATTTTATGACCTTGTACAGACCAAATGGCCTATGATTAATAGAGAAAATAATCAACAGATGAATTGTTTATGAAAATAATCCAGAGCTACATCCCTACTATGACCATAAAATCACATATTTTGAGAAGCTACTCAATAAACATTAAACTACTTACAACTGCATCCATTTCTAGAAACACATATTGGCAAATCCATTCTTACAGCTTTTAACTTCAATCTGATTGGATTTAATTAATATCATTTTATAGTGGAATACTTTAGAACATATATGATTATTTACCCAATGCATTTCCAGTGCTCCACCTCTAAAAACTAGGCCCACTTCATTTATGTGTCTCATCACAAATTGGAAAATACAAAAAGAGGACACAACAAGGAAGCACATTCAAAGAAATACTTTCACCGAAAGGCAAGTCGATAAAAGACAGCTTTAGTAAGTGATTTAGAGCTGGATATTGAATTAGTGGCATTCCACAGGGTTTTCACTTGCCCTGATGGCAAAAACACACAGCAGCTTTTTTTTCCTGACACTAGACAGAAAGAAAGTCAGACAGCAGTGAGGATCTTCAGCTGTAATGCAGCTTATGATGATTAAAATGTGTCTACAGTGTAGTTACATAGGCACCAGACCATGCCATGCTAGTGTCTGTTTATCTATCACAACAACTGTGGCCAACAGCCAATGACAGACAGCGGTCTTCTGTATTCCCCATATCAACCACAACTCATTTTGCTTATGATACTTATGATTACACATAATTTTAAAAATTTTTTTAGGATAACTTCCAAATATTTTATTTCAATTGTTTAGTTGTTGGATGAAATGGTCCTTTATTATCCAGGACGAATGATTTCCCGCTGACAGCTGCTGGTATCACATCAGTCACTGTGTGAGATGACAGCTGCTGTAATGAATGCTAAAATCACGAGACTCTGACCAGCGCTCCTGACATCATCTCTGTGCACCGCAACATTTTCAAGACACACAAAACACGCTCACACAGTTCACAGTCTACACTCAGAATGCCATTAATGCACGTCGGCATCGGCATGATAAAGCAATTATCATTTTTGCTTTCATGTATATTTGTGGACAGCAGCCTCCAGATGTAGATGTGGATCCCGCACAGTACATTTTTTATCTTGCCATAGCAGCTACAGTTTTTGTTTGATTTTGTCAGTCTGTGAATCCCTTTTTTGTTTCTTTCTGGTTTCTTGCCTTGCGCCCTTCATTATAGCCTCTCCCTTCTTGTGACTTCCTTTGACCCTCCTCATATTATGTTATTTTATTGACTGTCTTTTGAATAATATGTCTACTCTCATTATGTTGTCTGTCTTCTGATCACAGTGAGTTCTGTGTCTTCTAGTTTTGATGTGGTCATGTGGTCTGACCAGAGTGAGCTCTATTTGCTCTGTGTACCTTTGGTCTTTCCTGCACATCAGCTGCTGTCATAAATATTTTGACTTTCGGAGGCTCGGTGTGTCCAGCTCTCCCACTGAAATGTTAAAACCCCTGATTCTGCACAGTATTCTTCGTGGATAACCGTTGTCATTGCAAGGTGACCGGGAAGCCATGCTACTCAGGGCACATGCGTACAGGAAACACGCAGCGTGCTTCCCTCAGTGTGCATCTCCCTGCGTGTGTGCTCACCCTCCGGTCTTTTTGGAGTCCGCTGTCTGCTGCGGGCACTGCGTGCGTTGCTCCGCCGCTTTGAGCTTTGAGTGTCCTGAGGATAGAAGTGAAAGAGCCCCTCTCCAAAGGGAAGCTGGGTAAAAAAAAAGAAACAGAGATAGAGAGAGAGAGAGAGAGAGGGAAGATAAAACTGTATCAGAAGCGAGACAAAGACAAACACAGTGGCAGCAACTAGAACGCGTGGTCATTACAAAAGCGAAAACACAGGAGATTTCACATGGAGGAGGAGGCCAGCAGGTCATCCTCCAGGTGGGAACAAAGGCACTGATTCCCTGGATTTCACCGGGGATCTATTTTAAGACACTGGAGAGCAGCGCTGGAATCGACCATAATAAATAACAAAGGCAGGGAAATGAGATGCATGATCCAGAGCTTTCCCTTCGGCATTGTGCGCAGATTAAGACCCCCTTATGCTTTGGTAACAGCCAGGGTACAGGTCAATCCTCAAAATAAATGCTTTCAGATGCGCCTGTCAGATCCAATGTGGAAATGAAATTCTTATGGCGGGAGAGGATTATTCCCATCTTCCACAGCTCTTTAATTCTCCTGTTGTGAAAATGAGGCGAAGGCGCATGTATGTGATGCAAATAATGGATAATTTCATACAAACACTATACCTCCACTAAATGCTCTTTAAGTAATTGAGGGTTTTTTTTATATACATTGGCTGATCGCAGATCTCCTTTTATCCTCCTTTGTGCACACAATTGTATGTGCGTCTCGATTCTGTGTCCTGGTCTAGTTAATTAAGAAACAATAAAAGATAATTCAAACAACACAGACATTGTTTAATGGTGCATATCCCATTAAGACAAATATAGCTGCCGATTACATAACCTGGGAGGCAGGGAGGCAGAAGATGGGGAGTGGGGGTGATCTAGTGCCTACAAGGAAAGGAACTAGCAGCCACAGAACTGTCATCACACAGACTTCACATTATGATGAGTTACAGATTGGACCAGGGTGTTTTTCTTTTTATTGTGGAGGTGAGAAAAAAGGAGAAAATCCTCATTCAGAGCGGCGCAGACACCCCTCTGTTCACTGCTACGCCTCACTGGCTAAGGCTCCAGCCAATTTCACCCACACATTTATTTTGACATGTGACAAGGCACACACACTGTCAGGGAATTATTTCCATTGGTCTGCCATAAAGGGCCTGTTACGTCTTTTGGCATGTTCTGATGCGTGCTGCATTTGTCAAGCTATTTAATAAGACGTATTATCTCAGGTGAGTAAAATGCCTCATCTGCAAGGAAAGGCCATCTTAATGTGAAAACACAATGTACTGTGAGTATGTGAGAGACATAGAGAAAGGTCTGCTTTTTATACATTTTATGTGTAGTGTCAGGTAAAAAAAAAAAAAAAAAAAAAAAGGTTGACCCTTCTAACAAATTAGAATTTCAACTAAAATAAACAAGATCCCCCTCCTCCATTAACTGACCTAACATATAAATATGGGCCCTCACACAATCACACCACAACTTCATGTTGTGAGAGAAATCCCCTGCTGATGTAATAATCTTTGATTTTTAAAAAAGAAGCATTTGCTTTATAAGACAGTGAAACTGGATGCCTGGAGATATAAATGAATTTGGCCTGTCCCCAGGGGCCATAGTGGGCAACCTACTAACCACGGCCTGCATTTTAATAGCAATGACGTCATCAAATTAAGCAAAAGTGAAATGAAGTCAAACCAAAAGAAAACCTCTCAGTGTCTTCTGCTTGTGTTGCTAAATACAGAGGGGCTGTTTCTGACAGACAGGAGCGACAGAAAGGATGGAAACGATGCCAGACTGGTTTACGTTTTGGCAGTTGACCTGGATAAATTGATTTGCAGCAGTAAGCGGATAATGAAAGTTTGCTTTTATGAGGAGAAAAACAAACAAACAAACAAACAAAATAAAACAAAACAAGAAAGCCCCTGGTGCCGGCAAGGCGCGTGAATATTTGCATCCGAGCATCCCTACCTTTCGGGCACTCTGGAACCCATGTTGTGTTGCAAGTTGGTGCGCCTCGTCCTGCGCGTCCTCATGCAACTGAACCAGGAGGTGGTCCGTCAACGCTCCCTCTGCAGCCTGCGTCGCGAGCAGCAGCGCGTTCAGCAGCACCATAAATCCCACGGCTGTCCCGTGTCGGGGGGATCCGCGCATCGTGTCCGCCTTGTGCGTCAATCCGCCCGTCTGCGAGCCCGTCGGAGTGAAACTGGCTGTGCGGGATGCTCCTCGCCAGAGATGGGAGGAGGAGGAGGTGGAGGAGGTAGAAAGGAAGAGGAGGAAGGATGCGAAAGGGAGGTGGAGAAGAGGGAGGAGGAGGAGGAGGGGGTCGAATCAAAGCCTTTGCGGGCGCATCTCCTCGCCGTGGAAGTTGGATTTCACCGAGATGTCGCCGCTCCTGCCGTGCGTGGAGGTTTTGTGTGGTGTGGACCAAACCTGCATCCTCAGCTTTCTATCTCTTCTCTCTCCTCCTCCTCCTCTCATCTGTAATTCATTTACCTTACTCGCTCGGGCAGTTACTGCGCGTGACGTCGTACCAATGGGCTCCAGCGGGTGTGTCCCGTCGCTTCTTCCCCCGGATGAGCTCGGGGACACTTTTCAGCACCTTGGAGAATTCCTCCCATCGTCCTCAGAGCTGATAGGAATTGCATTGACTCGTATCTGACGCATCCGAGGGGAAAACACATTATATCCCCAAGAAGGACCTGGTGTATTTCATGGTGGCCCCTCTGAAGGTCTTTGATATTAATATTCATATGAATTCTCCTCAGGTGGATCTGTGCAGCACACTTCAGCAGCACACAGCTCATCCTGCATGCAGTTCTGTTTTTAGAGGTTTGACACGGCGAATGGCTCCATTATGACCTGCCTGACCCTCTTTGTGTAGTGGAATGCAAGAGCAGTCCCATTGAGCTGTAATTGGACATCTGGATGTGAACAGCAGGTTGTTAGAGAGAATCCTGCAAAAAAAAAAAAGAAGAAGAAGAAGACTGCTCCTACAAAGGCTGCTCATTAAAGGACCTTGGCTCTCCTCCTGCTCTCCTCTTCTTCCCTGCTGCTACACGGCACATGAATGGAATACAAGGCCTGCTCAGACTGATGTAACACTGATGTGCATGTGTGACAAAGCAGAGAGCAAGAGGCAGGAGCGTGTCCCTGAGAGTGAGATAAGAGTCGTTTCCCTCAGACAGGCAAGGTTAGATGAGAAGTGAGCTGTATGTTTTCTGCTGCACAAACTGGCAATCGCTGCTCGTGCGGCCTTTGCAGTTCATTGGCCTTGCTTAACTGAAAATGCCCCCCAAGCCCCTTTCATTCACCGGCCCATTTGAGAATCTGATTAAAAGGATTCTATATGTGTTTTTACTCAAGAGCATGTAGACTGAGAGCATTTTTTTTTCACTGTTTCTGAGTTTGAATAATGCAGCTGTAACATCTGTTGTCACCCGTTGTAATTCATTCTGTCAGCCTCTAAAATCCGCGTTTGTCTATAAAGCAGTTGCACAGCAGCGCGCTTTGAGCATTCAGATATCGCAACAAGAGCTAAAACACGATTTACAAAAATAGTCCTTCTCATCTCGCTGGTCCCCATATTTCAAGTACCCACTGTTCCAACAGACAGTTTAATAAAACCAGTTTAAACTGTGAATTCAATGATGAGAAATTATTCGTTTTCATGCTCTGCAGTCTCACCGGTAAATTATTTTACTTGTTCAGTGAAAAGAGAGATAAAAGGCACATGGTGAGAATAAGAAAAGCCTCATAAAATATGCAGAAGCGTATTTTTGTGTTTAAAGTGTTCCATCTCTGTTTAGTCAGTATGGACCTGTTTAAAATTATGCTAATCTGTCAGCGTAATTGCACGCTGTCACATGTAATGTTCGCCATTGCTTGTTATTAGAAAGGTGTGGTGTGGGGGCACAATAGCACGAGGGTCAGTTATCACAGAAGTCTGGAAAAATAATGACCGAGAGTTTTCTTTAAGTGGATCCGCTTTACTAATCAGTGTTTCCATGCTCCCTGCAGACCTCCTCCCACACCCCTGCAATTCTGCAGCCCAGAGATTATTTATTTATCCTGGGCAACGCTAGCCTCCTTCGCCTCCTCTTCATCAATACATCATTCTTCACTGCCAGGCCCTCATGGCTGATCCACACTCCTGTTTTGACTGCTGATTCACATGTGCTGCACACTTGTCATGTGTGTGGAGAGCCTGTGAAGAAAAAGTCAAGAAGAAAAGCTTGTAGACAGTTAGGGTGGTTTTTGGACAAATCACCAACGATTTATGTTGTCAGAGGAGTGGTTGTATGACTTGTATGCTTTTAATCTCCCACAGTGTGAAGCAATAGTCAAAGACTGGACACCTCTGCTTCGAGCAGGCATGCCTGTAATTCTTACAGAAAGAAATGGACTAAAGTTGACATGATGGAAATCACTTCCCTCAGTTGTGCAGTATGTAATCAAGTTATCCATCCATCCATCCATCCATCCATCCAAGACAATGGCAAAAAAAAGTTTCAATTGTTAGTTGTTTCTTAAAGACTGTAAGAGGTGTCTGAGTCTGTTCACATTTCATATAAAGAGACTGAAGGTTTGTAGAACAAAAAGTAAAGCTGCCTAAACGACTCAGTTTAGGACTTCATGCTTAATCTTTTGCCTGACAACAGCTCTGCATTGTGTTTTTCCATTTCAGACACTGAGTGAGGTGTGCAGTGAAACTGATTTTACTGCTTATCTTTATGATTTGCACTGTTTATATTTATATCACAAAAAGAAACAAGATTAATATAATTCATTATTCGAACACAAAGAAGAGTTGAGCTCGAAGGTTCGTTCTTGACCTTGAAAAGAGCCATTTGAGAAAACAATTCCAAACACAAGCTTACCTTACATGTTGTTGCTTAAACTTTCAGTCTTGTGTGCCTGCAGTGGGTGGTTGAAATAAGGCTGATTTTTCAATATTTCACTTAAATACAAGGCATCCCGGGAAACACCTAATGAATTAACAAAATCTCAGAGGACACATAATTTGATTCAGCACTTGCAAAGTGAGTCATTCAACTCTTAATCTTTAGTCATTTCTGAAGCCAAAGCTCATCATCTATTTGCTTTTATTTAATGATCAAACATCACTTGATCTCACTAAAGTGCAACATGGGCAGCTTGAATGGCATCTGCAGTGATACTTGAGAGTGCATCTTCATCGAAACAGATAGAGAAAATTGGATTTTCAGGTTGAAATAGTTTAAACTAAACATTTTAAGTGCAAGTAAAAAAACAAAAAAACAAAACAAAACATAAATGCTCAGACCTTCCCTGGTAGCACAACTTAGCAAGACTTTTACTGTTTTGGCAACGTCTCAGTCGTTCTCTCTGATGGCTTAGGAATCTCTTTTTATATACTTTTAAAATCTCAGAGAGGCTTCACAGCACAATTCCATTAAAATATGAACTCTTTATAATCTTTCGTAAACTGAACAGTCCATAATAATGAAAATAATGTGTGCACATGGCAGCACTTACTATTGTGCAGTGATGTTGTTCCTAATAAACATATAATATAAAATATCTAATAATAAAAATATGGAAGGTTGATTGTTTATTTCAAGCTCTGGAGACTTTTAGAAATTGGATATTTTACAATGCGGCATGATTAGACAACCACAAATTTCAGATTGGCTGTTCAGGGGTGACATAACATTAAGGGAGCTGTTAAAATGCATGGATGTGTGTCTGGGGCAGTGTTGGAGGAGGAGCTGAACAACACGGATCTTTAATATTTCATACACGCCCGAGGAGTGGATGCAAGCTGCCTTTCAGTGTTTCTGCTGTAAGTTTCAGTGAGAGATTAGACCGGCAGGCTACAAGCTGATACTCAGCAAATCATCAAGCATGCACGCTCTGAAACCGAACACACGGAAAAGCCTCAACCTCTACTACCACCAACCTTTCAACCGGGCTGGAATTGTTCGCTTGCTCTCGCAGACAGGAGTATCGATCTTTTGCCTCTGTGCTGTAGCGTTTTCAATGCTAAATCAAATCAATCCAGAGACACAGGATATGTTTGCAACAAAGCCCCGCTGTTTTTATGCATTTCATGTGCAGAGTTCATGAATACTCACAAAGATGTCCCAATGCTTAGCTCTCATTTAGATGCTGGTTTAACAAAGCCTCTCTAAAACGCAGACATTCCCTGAGAGAGCAAGTGTAAACTGACTTGGGAAACCTCAAGTAAAAGCTGCGAACTGGAGCTGTGAGCTAGCATATCACACATTTCCTCTCCGTCTGCGTCACAGAACCTGAGAGCAGCGCAGAGGAAGGCAGAGATAAAAAGAACAAAAAAAGAAGGCCTTCCCGATGCCTCCCTGTAGTTAAGCTGTCTTTTCAGAGGCAGCTTCAGTGCCAGGCGGTGTTGTGGGACGGGATGTCTCCGAAGCAGTGGGGGATTGTGGGTACTGTATTCGCATCGATTGCAGTGCGGATAGTGTCGGGAGCTGCACTTCTAATGGTTTCATTCACTCTCTCGGTCTGTCTCTTCCTCTGTGTCTCTCTGCTCCACGTTCTCTGTATCACAGGAAGCTACCGCCTGCCTCTGGTTCTGCGAGATAAGACCTCATCAGCCCTCGCAGGTGGACGGATATCGAAAAGCCCACAGATGTAACGCTGGCCTTCATAACGGCAGAGGGTTGACAAGTGATGACATATAATTACCCAGGTGTCTCTTGCTTTAGGTCGTTCAGTGTGGCTCTACGTGCGGTCCTGACGTGAGATGTGAGAGCAGGCAGTTAAAAGATTCTTGGCTCAGTCATGCGCCTCAGCTGCGGAAACCAGAGTGTGATCAATACAAACCCCTGCGCCCAAGACGGTGCGCATCAAATGTAAGTCATGGTCCGGTTCTGATATTCATGAATAAATCTATGAAAGTCCAACTGTGTGGCCAAATGTGGGGGTAGGATTTAATTGCCGCTACTCTACAAGCAGATTGGGTTGTAACGCTGTGTCGTACAGATCTATTACTTCCATCAGGCCAGCTGGAGGAGCAGATAACAGGGAGCAGGGGGGACAAGGCGAGGTTATGTTGGGCTTGATGTGCTGCGAGGCGTGGCAGGCAGCAAGGCCAACTCAGGTGGAAACACCAGCTCAATTTGTCATGGACCACACAACCCAGCGCAGAGGAAGATTAAATTGCGCTCTCTGTCTGTTCTTCACTCATCCTCACTCTGCTCTCTCTCTCTCTCTCTCCCTCCCTCACTCTCCCTCTGCAAATCAGTGTATAATTTAACATTTCCCCTTCCCTCCATCCATCAATCAAAATTGTCGTGCTGCCATGTAAGTGCTGTTTACAACCCCCCTGCAGGAAGCGAGGGAGTCTCAGGAAAGGCAGGCCTGCGGGGAACAGGTAATTCTGGCTACCGCAACCCACAGCTTTCGTTTGTGAGGTCCAGTGATGCACCACTGTGATGTTTTGGTGTATCTCTCGGCGGGATGCTAGCTAATATGGACACTATTGATATTCCTTGCTGTGCCCGAGCTTCGCCTTCAGCTAACCTTGAGCATAACATAAAGGATAGACTGCGACGCTTCAGAGAGTCCATCACCTTGTCTATTCATGGTAGGAACAGGTAGGTCCTCATTGTCACAGTGAACAACTTTCACCTTATATCAACCTGCTTCACAGGGTTAGTTTTATCTCTTACCCATATCTCACATTTTAAACCTGCAATAGCACATTTCTTGGCAACTTGGGGGCAAAAAAACAAACTATAATCACATCGACACTTTTTAAGTTGACTATGTGAATTACTGCATACATCTGCCCAGACACAGAGCAATATTATCATTCACTTGGGAGTCATGTTTCACAAACGTAAGCTCCACATTCGCTCTCCTTTTCTATTTTGGTCTCCAGTGACATCCATGGGAAATACCTGTTTTTTTTAGTGACCACATGCTCCACTCATTGCTCACCGACTTTGCTTTGATGCCGTTTAACACTGAGCAGTTAATGTACACTGTTTTTTGGGAGCTTTATTTTGATTAGGACAGCTATTTACTCCAACAATCAAAACAATGAGTAAAAATAAACTAGAACGCTCTACAGGGCTGAGAGTCTGTTGATAACTGTTTGTGACTACAAGTGATCCCTTTCACATCATCATGTGGTCCATTGTCCATTTGTCCAAATAATAAATAATAATGTAATTGTAAGTGTAAATGTAAATGTAAATAATAATAATAATAATAATAATAATAACCAATGTAATGGCTGAAAAGCAATAAATAAACACATAACCCATCATAATGTTATTTCACCAGCTGTATCATGTTTTATTCACCAACTGGAAAGATAAACTGTGCAATAGTTTTTCTTTCCAGAAATGAAAAAGTGTCATTTCTACCCTGCTTCTTCTATAAATCCCTGTACGAATGAAACATAAACTCGCTGGGGTCGTGACAAGGCTTAGCATCAATATGGGGAAAAAACGTTCCATGTTATTAATGGTCTCTGGAAAGACAATCCACCATTGCAGCCTGTAGCGGTGTGGTTCTTACACAGCTTTCCCCCACAAACACCGGTGGAGGAGCAGCAAGTGCAATGGCACCACCTGCTTTGATATTCAAAGCATATTCCAGTTATAAATTTGGTTTAATTGGGAAAGAAAAACAACTGCGCGGGCAAAGATTATGCATAATCACAATAATTATTTCCCTCTGTGTATTACTTATTTTCGATGTGAGTATTCTGTGCTGCCTAATGAATGCACCACCTAGGAGGGAATAAAAGGACACGCAAATTAACGTCAGAGATGATTCACGTTGATGGAGAGAGAGAGAGAGAGAGAGAGAGAAAAAAAAACCTTCAGTCTGATTTCATTAATTAGCAAACTCACTCTGACTTCGAAGGAAATGGCATCTTTCACAATCTGTCAGAAAACATCTGTATATTATAACATGCCGATTTACAGAGACATTTAAAGATTTTGTTGCTTCACCAATTATGTAAATAATCTATGCTCATTGTGATGGATTTGTGACACTTCCATTACTGTCATTTCTCCATCTACACACATTGCACAGTATCCTCTTTCAAAACGTCTTTGGGTTCCTGCTTCTCTGCTAATGAAACATGTCCAAACACTGCATTAAGCTGCAGCTATTTCATTGTTTAAATTGGCAGTTGGGAAAATGTGTTTTGATCTTGAGTTTTCTGTATCGTTTGGGCTGTATTCTGAGCAGCGCCCATTTACCAGCAGCTAAATGCTCTGTGTCGCATAATGGGATGATTTGTCAAAAGCACAACAGTAATCAGCTAAATGATATCAGCGGGTGCTTTCGAGTTTACAGTAAGTTTGTGGATGAACAATTCTCATCTCGGAGGCAAGCACTCGTGCCCAGCGTGAGTTTGGGAGACGTCGAAGTCACGACTGCGGCGGTTTAATTGCCATTAGGAGTGTATCATGCCGAGTGCCCCCCAACATGCCAGAATCAGACACCTCAGACACATTTGCTGCTGATGATTTTGATTGGACAGTGTGGAAAACATTACCTCAAAGTTAATTTTTTCTAATCAAGCCTCCTTGTGCTGGACCTGGTCCTCAGCTATTCACAGCACTGCCAACTTCCCCATTTTCTTTCATACGCTCATTAAGTCGTCAGTGAAGTCAGCCACCTTCAATCTGATGTCTGAGCAATTATCAGCTTCAGTCGGGCTGTGACGTAGGACGATGCAGTGGTTAACATTGCATGCCTTTTTGGAGTCTGATGAGACAGCCTGACCTTTCAGGCACAACAGGAAATAATCACCATGTAACTAAGGTCACCGTAACCAACCCTGTTGAGCTCCATGTCCTCAGTTTGGTCATACGTGTACAAAAGAAAAAAAGTGACTCACTGGGAAAATGTGGTATTAGCGAGACAGGTCATCCTTTCCATCTGTTTCTGTTAGGTTATACTCCTTAGAAACTGTGTGTGTGAGGAGAGCATGTGTGCATCCTCAAGGCAAGCACTTAAGTCTTACATTTATCATAAATATTATATTATTTATAAAACCTAAATGTTAACCGAGGCGATTGTGTCACGACTGCACAGCTAAAAATAGCTAAAACAATCACCGGTAATATTGGGAGTGGAGAGTAAAATTTTCAACGTCAGCTCATCAGCTTCACAAATGAGCCTGTTTTTGCTAAGAGGCTAATTTCTACAGGAAGGGGACAGGCCAAGTGACCTTGGCAGGATATGATGGCAATGGGGCTGTATCACGCCAACAGCATACACAGCAGTCTCTGTGTGTGGGCTCTGATGCTCTTTCCATTTTAAAAGGACATTAGGGCTAATGGTAATGGTATCTCAGAGGTTTCCAAGCCTCTTTCCAGTACTGCCCTATATACTAGCAGCCAAAGAGCATAGTCCATTAAGAAAGCAAACAATGGATATTTTTCATAGGCCACACAGGACACAGGGTAAACATGGTTGTGCCGCAAAAAACAATTAGCAACATATCATATGCTTTATCTATTTAGCAAGGCTCAAAGTTCGTACATTGTCCTTTAATAACACACAGCAAATAGCCAGGAAGGAATGAATGAAAGCAAAGATTTTCCTGAGGAAAGTGGTGATGACGAGTAAACATTTCCAGGAATCTAGACAGAAAGTCATTAACGCAGCCATTTGACATTTAAGCATCGGTCAATGTGAACAAAAGGTTACGAAGGAGGCAGAGAAATGCGGCGTTAAAAGCAATCTTTTGTATGTGTGCATGTGCATCACGCGTGTGGGTGAGCATGTTTCCACGTGGCTCTCTCTGATTATGTCCTTTGCGCGTTAACGGTGCACACGTAAGCTGCAGCAAAGTCACTCACGGAAAACATGGAGCCTGACACCTCTCCTCAGACACTTAACGCAGATGTGGGAACCTGCGTCGTTTGATCCCGCCCGGGATTAGTGTGGCCACAGTCTCTTTATGGCTCAGTGGCTGCATGCACCAAGTTGACGGCAGCTAAGCGATAAGTCTGCCATTCTGCCTACTCACTGTGAAGTCAGCACAGCTAATTAGCAGCTCCGTCCTGTGCTGATTAATTTATTCAGTGTAGCCTCATTTACTTAATCGAGTAAAGGTAATTCATTTGCATATCGTTTCATTGTTTTAACTTCCCAACTTTACCAGCCATTTTATATTACATATTTTCTAAAGCTGTCGACTTCATTATAATCAGCCAGCTGTGCAGTGAACGATGTACTATCCTCTTTTCCTCAACACCTTTTTCACAGATCCATCATGCCATTGTAAAAACAGGCTGCGAGCAAAGTGTGTAAATAAACCCCACGCTGGCTGCTCCAGGAGAGTCAATAAAAACTACAAACTGAGATGCATTTAGAGATCCTCAATGAGAATCTCATTGTTCATTCTACCCCTGCGATTTGCGAGGGTACCCCAGCCAATCAATACAAGGACCATTAGGCTTAACAAACCTGGTTCGTCTATAAACTGCCCACAGCCTCTTTAGAGCTACAACATGTACTCCAGGACAGCCTGTGTATACCTGTAATGTCTTGGAGACAGGTGCACAAAGCAGGATGTAATTTTATTCAGACATACTGTCTTTTGACACTCATTTGTGACTACATGCAGTAATACATTAGCTGTACAGTATGTGTGTGCATGTGCGCCGTTGATACCACACTGTTTGCTGTGATTTGACATTTAGCAAATGGAGTAATGCGTGACCATTTTTTTCTTCCATAATGAGAAGTTCTATTATAGCATTTTTTTTTAATCACTGTCAGTCATGTCACTCTCTGGCAACAAGCTTTGAATGGCTGCAACACTGAGATATGGAACTTGAAAAAAATCAGGACAAAGCTATTAGACAAACCACAGCCTGAAGCAGTGTGTTGACACAGTACACCAAGATTTGACATTCAAAATGAGAGCTTCCATGTTAAAAATAAACAAATAAATAAACAGAAAAAAACACTACTATAAATAATAATTCAGAATATCAAAAGTCACTACTCTTACTCGACTGTAAAGCTGCAGCGTGGAAGAATAAATATGCTGTTGATTGTTATTCAGACACTATTCATTAAAAAATATTTATTGAATTCTGAGTTACTCTCTCACAATAGAGTGTTAACAACCATTATTTAAACTCAATGACCCATTTAGGGCCATTCTCCCCACTTGCTGTACATAACAATGCCCATTCACTGCAAAATATCATTGCCTAATTAAAGTTAGCTTGCTTATTACTTCATTAAACAACATTGCTGTATAATTGCTGCTGCTAAAGTGTAAAAACATCAAACGGAAAAGTGTGCCAGCAGGAGACGTTTGGCTTTAAATTGAAACATAGAAATGCAGTACAGCACAGCAAATGTTTCCATATGAAAGTCCCCACAAGAACATTTCTCTATGTGTGTTCATCCACACACATGTGTGAGTGGAAACACACAGAGAAATCCTGCAACACACAATTTTGTTTCACCACTTAATTGCCTTACTTAGCTTCACTGCTTTTGTAATGGGTAATTGGTTGTCATGACAAACACTCAGTCTATTCATAGCTCAGAGGCTCATGCAAAAAAAAAAACCTCTGCAAAAACATTTGAAGACAGGACGTAGAAGATTTCTGGTGGAAGCTTTCCGCAACCCCAAAAGCAAGGACTAAAGGGAACAATAGCCTGTTATTTCTCCTCTCCCCAAATAATCTGTCAGCCTGATGCAGAGCGACTCCTCGGGACAAAATGGACCCCTCCTTTTGGTTACATATGAGAAAATATTCATTCAGTATGACTAAGAGTCCTAACAGCATGAGAGCAGACCTGGGCATTCTGTCTCTGCTGAGAAGCTAAATGGCTCTTCTGGTGTTTGTGTACTGAAGGAAAAAAAAAAAAAAGAAATCCAGCGAATCATGTTCGTTGTTGTCAAGCTGATATAATGCAAGCGCACTGAAAAGCATACATCTACCGGGATTTCGAGTGGTTTTCTTTGTAAGGTGCAGACAGTGTCATGACACGTAACCATCAAACAGACAGCATCCTCCAAGACCTCCAAGTGTTACCAAAGCACATGCATTATTTATGTTGCAAGGAGGCGAATGGACGAGACTGTTTGGTATCTGTGAACTCTAAGTCACAATCATATAAACATAATGAAAGGTTAAAGTTTAAGCTGTCCAACCCTCTGGAAATCTGATAGGTACTTGATGACATACATATTTTCTTAGGGCAAAAACATTAAAATCATTTTTGTTAGCTTGCCACACATTGCAAACTAGTGTAATCCAGTAGGTATGTTTTAAAAACCAAGCTTGTTTTCCAGTTAACTGTTAGAAGGGGTCTAAGTGCATTATTTATAGTAAGAGTAAAATATGATAATTTAAAAGAACTAAAAGGCCCTCTATTAATTCTTTAACTGGTTATCAAAAAGTTGAATACAGATGCCTCTATATGACCTAGATAAGCAAACCAAACCAAACAAGGTCAAACAGGTCAAATGTTTCAGCAAGGTAAGACAAAACTGGGGTTTGCTCTGGCTGAATTTGAGTTGCCTCCGCCTCTAACTGAAGGTCCGTTTCCAGTGTTTCTGCCTGCTCTCTTCTCAGTGAAGTAGTCTCCTAACAGCAGGGAGTGAAGTGAAGGGAACATAATGTTAGGTGAAACACCACCTCCCTTGTCCGCAGGAACTGCCAAAATCAACACAAAAGAACAAAAGATTAAGCAGTATTAATTGACTTGTGGGCAACAGAACAGAAAACTTATGATAACTTTATACAGGCTATAGGTGTTGCGGTGAACATGTCAGCAAACTGTTGTTTATTTACACATCCGCTCCATTACCTATACCTGTTTATCACTGAGGGTCACAGAGTAGGTTTGATAAGGTCCCAGCTTACACGAAGCGAGAGGCAGGGTATACCCCGGACAGATCCCCAGTCAACTGCAGGGTTGACACATAGACACTTACAACTATTTACACTTTTTACACTTTCTGTTTACACTTTCTTTTCATATTTACGGAGTCGCCAAACACAGGAGTCAAACAAATCTGGCCAACAGGTTCAAACCGTGAATCGCCCCACAGATTTTAAACGTCAGCATTTATTTGACGTCATGTTTTTGGTCACGTTATGAGTTTAAGTCCAATATTTACTCAGGCCTGTTCAGAGGAACATGGCACTGTCATAGAAATCTAAATATGATAAGATGATGTGTTTTGGCAATAATCAGCTGAAATGTAATTATCTTATGGCAGATTACTTTTCCATTATGCACTACAGGCACTTGTTCTTACATGATCTGAACTTTTTTAAGGACACCACTTGGCTAACGACATGATGTCCGGTGAAATATTTGTCTCATGCAAACACATCGCAAATAAAGGTAATTAATTATGGAAGGAGTCTGACTGATAAGATAAACCTTAATCTACTGATGATTAGATGATTTCTTTCCAGCGAGAGAGGACAAACATATTCATTTTATCATTAGAACAAGCCACTTGCTGGACTTTTAATTATGTATTTATCATCTAATACAAACTAGTCTCAGAATGAGGGCTCTTTATATGCATTTCTTCAAAATTACAGTCTAATGGCTGCACCCAATTTCCCCATGGTATCATTCATTTCCTGGTTTGTTCTTTCAGCTTTGTGACCTTTTGACCTTCATTAGCCAAATGGAGATGGTTAGTCGCTCTGTATAAAGCATCATAATTGAAGGTCCTCTTACACACTCCCACACCCATTGTCCCACAAAAGCACACACACATACACACACACATTTGGTATGTGTTTCCTTTCCCTGAATCTTTTTGGTAACCACGGTGATGGGCAAAAGAGAGAGGAAAAAAAAAGGATGGAAGGAAGTTGGCTTCTTTGGATGGGGAAAGTGAGAAGAGGGCCGTCCTCCAGAAAAGAGGATTATTCAGGTGTGACAGGTATGTAGGTGTATGGAGTCTGAACCGCACTCAAATCATCAGTACCTATCTCACCTATCTCGCCCGTCCCATTAACATCGCTAAAAATTGCTCTCTTTCACTCAAAATGCAGTGT
>CM041544.1:11567000-11576500 GCA_023238725.1 Scortum barcoo | reverse complement strand
TTTGTGAACAGCTGACTGGCCTTGCTGAGGGCAGGACTTGAGGTTTAGAGTCAGTCTCTCGGGATGACCATTTTACAAACTCAACAGACAAACACATCTCTGTTTTTGTAATGTTTACAACACATTTAGTGGGCTAGAACAACAGGGACTATGTGATGGATTGTGTATGTATATTCGCGAACTGTTCAATGAATCACGCTCATGTTGCCACAGCCACCCAGATGTCGTAATAAGTGACGAGCCAACACATTGCAATGAGTCTCACTTTTTCTATTTAGGGATTTGGTGGAATCCAAACAAAAGTGATTCTGTGTGGACTCAAATAAGATTTGAGCTTCTGAAGTGACATTCAGACATAACTTTAAAGTTAGCACCTAAACCTGAGGAAAACATGTACATAAGACATATTAGTTTGTGAATTTATAGAAAACTTTTGTAGCAGTACAAACATGAGTAAGAGTTGGGCCAAACTTGAAATCCAAACTTCAGTATTTATGCATGTGCAGTTTAAGTGTACCACAGAGTATGGAAGCTTTGAGTTTTGCATAATTTTCCTCTGTAAAATCTGCCGTCAGATGTTAACAATGTCTTATCTCAGTCTTTGTGTAACCTCACGGTAGATTTCATTTGAATAAAAAAGTTTCTTGCAACCACAGATCTTTTTTACACATTCACAAACCTTCCTTTGTAATGCTGTTTATATTTCTTTCAACATATTTCATGCTCCCTAACTTACTGGCCCTTATTTTGTCTTCATTCTTCCATTCTGCTTTGTTAAACTGATCATATTTGTCCTTCAATCGCCATTTGGCAAACATCTGTCTTGAGGAACTATGTGATCGAACCGCAGTACTCAGTATCAAACACGGCGTTAGCTCCCCTCCTGTTGGCGTCCAAGTGTACTACACTGTCCACACACAAATCAGAACAGAGAGAAGAGAGGTACCAAAATAGGCTTTATTATACATAAGAACATTGTCAAAACTTGAAAACATTTTTTTGCATATAAACCTTTTAAAACAAGGAGACAATGTTTGAATTTCACATGTTGTACAAAATATTGACCAAAAAAAAATTGAAGAATTTCTTCATGAGCGATTCAAACCCCTCTGTTGCATCTTAAATTGAACCCACCACCAAAGCAAACGAAGAGTCCAGCCTTTAACTGTTATTTGGAGGTCAAGTAAACATCATGACATCTTCCAAACACAAATAGTGTCCACTGCTAGTTCGGTCTTTCTCAGCCAGAGTCTATGATGACGCCGTGCAGTACCGTATGTACATCCAAGCTCTAAGTAGTCTCACAGTTCAGTTCAAAGAAGCTTTTTAGTTCATAAGAATCATAAGAATCGCTGACTCTTTAAGTCTGGGGCTAACCCATTATAAGTTAAGGCTTGAATAATGAATAGTGGAAGTATTTCCATGCTTCTTAGACAAAGAGCTGAACAAAAATCTTAAACACAATAAAATCTAGCACCAACTTGCATCTTCTTTAAGCCTAAGCATTAATCAACATTCATCTTTAAATAGAACAAAGCAGGTTATTGTGTGGTACTGGAGCTCAAAGGTTAAACAAATTCTCACTGAGTGTAAGTTAATCTTGCTATTGGGAGCGGCATGGGGGTCATGTTGCTGTTTAAAGCCTTCAAATCATCTTGTTTAGTCAATTTAGATTGAAAAGCTATGCAGTCCATGAATTACAGAAAAATGTTAACATTGACAGAGGAAAGGAGCTTCTGTTTATAATAGTTCTACTTTGACAGGCCAACATCTTCATAATATCCAATGTCTGACACCTACTGTAAGATGGTGCAGTTAAAATGTTACCTTAAATGTCTGCAGAGGACACAAATTTTGATTCTAGTTGAAGGTGGTGGTTTTTTTAGACATTTGTAATCATGGCTTTTCTTATCTTCAAATCAAATCATTTTCTCGTTTCAGGTCACTGTTCCAACTTGTGTATCACCAGACTGACAGATTTTAACATGCATGCCTTTTTTTGTATTTTCTGGTGCAATTCTTAATTTTGACTTTTGATGAGTGCACGTCCAACATCGAGCAGCTGTTTTAATAAAATAAAAGTCAGTTTCCTGAGGATTTACATTTCAACCACTTCTGGATAACCCATACAACAACAGAGTTGGCATTCAATCGCAGGCACTACTAATATAATCATCTGAATCAAGCCACTACAAACTTCCACATGCACGGCCCTGATTATCAAAACCAGCTAGAGGAAAGAAAAAAAAACGCACAGACTTCTTGACAACAAATCACGACTTCCTCCAGGGGCACTATTATCCAACTGCTTTACCGTTACGCTCCCATTATATTAATTAATTTTCAGCCATTACTTGGCTTGAATTAGTTTTTAGAAGAGGAAAACAGATTTTACTTTAGCAGCACTAAAATCTGCTGTCTCAGTCCTGCAGCAGGTCTTAGTGCAGCATCTCAAGTCTTTTTGTGGCTGCACTCTCACCCACAACTAATAACTACCACCAAGCTAACAGAAAACAAACTATATTACTACCAATCTGACACCACAGTATATTAACTATAGAAACTGAACACATGATGACAGCCCTTCAAAGACTTAAGTATCTGTAGAAGAGTATCTAACTTAATGCAGACTCGGGTGAAAATTTAACAAAGTCAGGCCACTTATTTATAGAATCATTTAAAAAAATCTTTCACAGCTGTTTTCATGACTGTGTGACTTCAGCCATCTGGAAATGTAGGCGTGCTTCACGTGCTGAAGTACCCACATGTGTTCATCTGCCGTATATAAGCTGTCACAACTATTTTAAGTTCATCCGCGGGCAGCATTTCATATGGAGGTGTGGCAAAACAGTCCTCGATCTGATTCATGTTGAGAGAGAAGAGCCGGCTAGTGATTTAGTGTAAGAGAAGATGGCACAGAGACAACCTGCCCACGTCGCACACTTGACACAAAAACCGGCCCCCGCGTTTAATTAGTGTCACCTGTCAAGATTCCAGTTCAGCACAACCAGAAATTAATTCTACAAAACTCTGATTAATTTGCATTACAAAAAACCCCAAAAACTCCTCTTGCATACAAAACCCCCCCAAAATTAATGCAGATCCATCAGCAAAGTTAAACACTGCACTGGTTGCAAGCACATGTAAATTAGGGCGACTAATTGCTGTCGCCTTCCCAGGCATAAGCATCAATTATGCTTTTGATTTATAACTATGGCATCATTCTCATTCATAAAACGTATCTTTTGCCAAAGAGTGGAAGGTAAGAAAAAAAATTCCCTTTTATCTTTCCTAACTCTCATTCCCCCTTGTCCTTCTTTGCCATTTTAGATTTAAGACTGAAGTGTGTTGTTCGCCATACTAGCTGCAAAGCTATCCCACCCATCCTCTTCAGTTCAGTCCTGGTCAGCCTCTCCTGGCCTGCGCAGAGGCAGAGATGTGGACTCACTGCCCATCTGCCTTTGATTTAGGGTCTGGTTGAACATTGGGCAGATTAGCGGCACGTGCAGACTTTGGGGGGGTGCTGCTTCCCTCCACAAACATGTTAGGGATCTCCTGGCCAAAGTAGATCTTACTGTTGGCTGCTATAGCCTGGTACTTCATCAGCTCAAGGTACTCTGGGGTTAACTTCAACTGTAAAGATGTGGGAGAAAGACAACAGTATGTGAGGATTAGATCATTATCATTCTTCATGCATGGCTAAAAACAAATGTAATATTGTTGCTGGCTCAACCGTTGATGATCTGGTTTCCAAAAAAGGGGAAATTCAGAGTGGACGTAACATTTATATTTAGAGATTTGATGTTTATTTTTATTTTGTGATATTGACTTTATTTTGTGATTTGATGTTAGATAAGCTGTTGTTTGTGTGTTTATGTATGAAGCAACATTTTTTTACCCTGTTTGCTTCAGCAAACTTGGCAGCAGTGTAATATTCTGCATCAGCCCTAGCCTTCTCCCTGGCCAGGAAGGCAGCATCTGAAAAACAAAGAGACATTGCTGAATGAGAGACACTCGACAGACCAGTTTACCAGAAGCCACCATATACAGAAACACACAAATCCATGCCACTGAGCAGAACTGAGAGTGTGGTGGCTCACCTTCTATTTCAGAGATCTTCTTCTCCGTCTCTTTCTCCATCACCTTCTGTTGGAACTGGATCTCTGCTACCTGGGCCACTTTCTGGGCCTCTGTGGGACAGACAGACAAGACAGACAAACAGCAGATGTGAGCTTTAACAGCTGTACAGAATGTTGTTCACACATGAGTGACTAAAAAAGAAGGAACCCACAAAAATAATGCAAATGTAAACCTGGCAGGCAGGTTTACAGTAAAAAAACACAATATTTACCAATGATGGCCTTCTTCCTTTCAGTCTCTGCTTCCTTTTCCACCACTTTCTGAGTCTGGGCCGTTATCAAGAGACGCGTCTTCTCTGCTTCCCTGCATACGTCCACACACACAAAAAGGAAAAAAACATTCTTGCAAATATTTTTCTGTCTGCGTGGTCAGATGTGAACTGAGTAGGTGGGTAAGAGGCGAGAATTAGAAACATGCACCAAGACTGCGCTACTAAGTAGAGATTTACAAACTTACATGAGTTCAAAGTTCCTCCTGATCGCCTCTGGGATCTTTGGCTTGGTAACACGGACTGCCTTCATTAGGACGTTGAAACAGTGCAGAATAAAAAGAGAAAGAAAAGGCAATTGAGTCTATACATTTGAAGATTGATCAGGGGAAACACTGATCATTTTAGCTTTGTTTACGGCCGTCACCTACAACACTAGTGTCATGTGACTGCAATACTGGACATTATACATGAAGTCGTACTTTATCTGTTTTCCCCACAGTACCGGTGATTATGTTCTTTTATTCGCAGTGACAGAGAGCATCAATCA
This sequence comes from Scortum barcoo, assembly GCA_023238725.1. Taxonomy (NCBI): domain Eukaryota; kingdom Metazoa; phylum Chordata; class Actinopteri; order Centrarchiformes; family Terapontidae; genus Scortum; species Scortum barcoo. The sequence goes on along the minus strand of CM041544.1, from coordinate 11,571,602 downwards.
CAAATGGAAAGTCTGCAGTATAAATGGCTTGGCTTGATGAGAGTTACTGAAAATGAGAAGGCTGCTGAATCTTTCTTCAGTTTCCTTAATACTGACGTCACTTATAATAATCTCCAGCAGCAGCGAGAACTTGTTGGAGAAAACACAAGCAGCCCGAGCTGACCAGTCACAGATCCTGTGCTTGGCTACTGTTCAGTAATATGGCTAAACAAGAGCTTACATGTGCTTAGGCTTTGTAGTTGACAACCATGACAACCCCAGTATGCACAATTATAAATCCAGCTAAAGCCTTTCCAAACAATAATTATTTTATAACCAGTATAATGGAGCCTGGAACAAACCAGATTCTTCCAGCTGTTATTGTAATGCTTGAGTTACATGCATGTTTGAATACCTGTATTGTAAGTCCAGGTGCCATAACATTAAGATCTTTCTGCAGTGCTGTCTTGAGGTTCTCATCTATAATGTCTGCAAGATAAAAACAGCAGCGGTTTGAATACACAACATGCTGTGTGTCACTACTTAGGGATTTCAGGAATGAACACACAAGTTGCCCTCTATTGGCCCTTTTCCACTAGTACCTACACTCGGCTCGACTCGACTCGACTCGCCACGGTTTGTACGCGTTTCCATTACGTGTTAGTACCTGGTACCAGGTACTTTTCTAGTACCTACTTGGCCGGGGTTCCAAGCGAGCTGAGTCGAGCCGAAAATGTGACGTCGGCAGACGGCAGGACACTGATTGGCCAGGGCCTGGCGTCACGTCACTAGATGCGTCGGGAGAGCTTCGACTCGTTCATAAGAGTCAACCGCGCCATTTTTAAAATGCAATAACAACAACGAACACAATCAGAGATGGCTGCACAGAAATCAACCCCCAGTGCGAGCAACGTGAATGCAGAGGTGCAGACATTTCTTTGTCTGGTAGGCCTCCATTGCTCCGTAGTCATTTCGTTTCGTGTTTGTGTCGCATAACAAATGACGTCCGCTGGAGTTTCGACAAGCCGCGTTGCCACACGGTGACCCTGAATTCCTACCCACGCTGAGGGTGGTACTCTATTGTAATGGAAAACCACCTAAACTGAGTCGAGTCGAGTAGGTACTAGTGGAAAAGGGGCATATGTGTTGCAATAAGATGGAGAAATACTATCACCAAACAAACAAACAAACTCACCAAACAACTCGATGTATACTTCCTGTAGCGTGTGCACACTGCAGAACTGGTTGAGTTCGTGGTGAATCTTGTTGAAAATTAGAGTTTTGTCATAATCAGCAGTGTAGTTCCTCACAATGTCCACCACTGCACATCAACAAAGCAACAGTTATTGTGATGGCGGGTAAATGACACAACTAAAGGAACTTGTGAAATGAAGGAAATTGAACATTTTGTACCTGCTACAGGGACCAGCATGTTAACAACTTCTATCCTGTCAAAATAGATCATCACACCGCCACTGCAAAGAAAAAAAAGAGAAAAAAAAAAACTTAAATACATAAACATTTTCATGAATATATTGACTCCTTAACCAATACATCAATAAGATGAAGTCTCACCTCGTTCCACAAGGCACATTCTTGATCTCATCAGTTTGGAGCGTCGTCTGAAACACGAAAATACAAAACATGAGACAACGATCAAAATTGTTCTCGTGCTACACGGGTCCTTCATCAACATCTATCTGGAGTTGACATGTGACGTGAACATGTTTCCAAATTTGTATGTTCCTACTTTATAAAAGTACACAGGACTAGACAAAGTAGCAGTGTTTGTTTTTAATTTTGATCTATAATAAACACTGTGTCTATAATAAACACATCACATATTAAATTCAACTTTAATGTTAATTGTGAAAGTTCATTGGTGACATTAGTGGTGGGAATATGACAAAATAATCTTAATTTAAGTTACTTTAAATTAAATTTTAATTGAGGTCACGTGCAGACAACTGAAACTTGTGATCTCCTTGTGATTTTCTTAATTATTTTAATAGAGGTCAGTGTAAATTTACGAGACAAATTCAAAATATTCTAATCTAAACTAATTTAAATAGTAAATCTAGTAGAACAACCAATTGTGCAATAACTTGTAAAATAAAGCCGCTGCTGCCATGGTTGAATGGCAGCAGATGTATTTATAGATGAGCCCGTTCTGGTTTTCATGTGCAGCACTTTCTGGTTGACTCTTACATACGTGTCTCTGCTAGAAGCCCGAATTTCGGGCAGAAAGGTAAGTTTACCTGCACTGATCTGTATGTGGTGATGAAAGGCAGCATAATGTGATATCCAGGACCATTGGGAGTAGTCAGCAATGCCCCTCCCCTGAAACAAATATAAACAAATTTATTGGTCTGACGTCTCAGCGGCAGATTATCTACTGATAAAATTTAAAGAAGGTGGACAAAAGAAAAGGTCAGACACTTGTTTGTTCTGGTGTAACAATAATTCACAAGGGTTTAGTTCATTTAAATTACATTTAATTATATTACAGGATGTTCCACTTATTTTGTCCATCACGTGAACATAGCCAAAAATTATGGTTTAATATCCAGGTTATGCCCCATATCTGATATTGTGAACTTCTAATCAATTTATACATTACATTGGCTCAATTTGTATATATGGACTAAAAAATTCTGAACTGACAAAAATGCGGCCTCTCTTTGGTCAAACAGGTTTGGAGCATACACTTCTCAGTATCACAGATAATATTTCCTTGTGCACACTAAACTTTTTTGCTTCATTATCAAACAGGAAACAGGCCTCTTAAAATAATAAAATGCCATCCACATTCTTTGTAATATATGTGTTATTTCTGTTATAAGATGTTAAAAGGTCAGTGTTGTGATACCTGTAGTACACAGCGAGGTGTCCTTCTTCTATCTTGTGAATGGAGGAGTGCAACAGGATGGCCATCACTCCTGCTATTGTAGCAAATACTGCCCCTACATGCGGCATCGTCATCCTTACTAGCACTCACCTAGATGCACAGAAAGGAGCATAAACATAGTGAAATATTTATACAACATTACGTAGTCAGGGCAGCAATGAGCTTACAGTCAGACTTCACTGTAAGTGTCAGTAAAGGTGCAAAATACAGCCAGTTACCAGTTATTTAAGTAAACACAGCTAAAACTAATGGAGTCTGCTACAGTAACACTGCAATAAATCCTGTGTTCAGGAAGGTTTTAATGTTCAGCTTTGTTGAAAAGAGCTATTGATTTAACTGCATGGTTATTTTGCAGAAAACTTACTGAGCATACATTAAACACTGTTAGACAGAAAGACAAAGTGCAACTGAAGAAAGACCATGTACTGAAAACAAGAGCTGCCACAATTTGTCAATTAATAAATTGACAAATGTTAAATTAACTGTCAACTATTTGCATAATCAATTAATCACTTTGAGTCGTCTTTTAAGAAAGAGAGTTCTTCTGATTTTAGCTTCTCAAATGTGAATATTTTCTGGTGTCTTTAGTTCTCTGACAGTAAACTGAACATCGTCTGGGCTGTGAACAAAACAAAATATTTAGGCACATCACAGTGGGCTTCGGGAAGCAGTGATCAACATTTTCTGACATTTTATGGACCAAGCAATTAACTGATTAATGATTGACAGACTAATCGATTGTAAAAGTAACACAGGTTTCCTGCAATGGAATTACTGTCCCTTTTTCTAGGTTGCTTCGCTTTGCCGATTCGTCCTTGTTGTTTCTCTCCTTTTTAACTAAAGTATAAAGTTATCGTCAGTAAACGCAAATGACTTTAATACAGGTGAACTCTGGTCAAAAACATGACATGAACACAACCCATGGTCATTTAAAGTAATACGCGTAAAAAACTTCCACCGCAAGTTTGTATGAGACAGGAATTGCCACCCCTACAGTGGCTGCTTAAACATTTAATACAATATCCTAACTACTACTTCCAATAATAGCGATGATAATAATGACACCGAGCAGCGTGTTATAGTTAGCAGTCTCAAATAGAAAGTGCAGCCACAATGTTTAACAGCTAACATTAGCATCAACAGCTAACTCCCATCGTGTAGCAGCTATGTCTCCTTAAATTTAATCATCACACTGACTTTGTTTAATTTAACTGAACGCTGGCACACCACCCACTTGGTAGCTTTAGCCTAGCTAGCCTTATTAGCTTCGAGCTAGCTGTAGTTATCGGGTGCTAACATTGTCATGCTAGGCAGCTAGCTGACGTGAAGCAAACGACGTCAGTCCACCTGAAGTTATATTATCAAGATGTTGGTGTTAAGACTAAATGTGTTTTTTATGGTGATAAATGACATTACCGCTGTATCGACCAATCTCCCCCTGTGGTGTTATTTCGTCCCCCTCACCTCTCCTCACCCGCCTCTTGCAGGTTCCGCTCCCTTTTCATTTTACACTACGCTGCTGCCTTCAGGGGCAGTCGGAAAGCTGAACATTTCTGTGGTTACCATAGCGACATTTATGTCGAAAATTTAGTCTAACGATTTAATCAAACGATATTTTACTGATAGAAAATACCCTCTCTAAAATCCATTCCTGTATTTATTTATTTTAGTAAAATAATCGTTAAAATTACCTTCTGTTATTAGATAGAAAATAT